>VWYK01095009.1:117675-173921 GCA_013399775.1 Semnornis frantzii
TTTTTTTTGAGGAAAAGTTGTGTCTGGTAGTAAAACTCCCCTTTGGTATTGTCTGATGCCAGGCAGAGGTTTACACAGTAGCAAGCAAGGCAGCACTGGTCAACTACTGCTGGGAATGCATCTGCTGCCCTCTCCTCCCTCATCCTGAACTGGGATGGAAGCACTGCCACAGTCAGCTGCTGTGCACCAAAACTGGTCTCTGAGGCCAGGAAAACATCCCCACCAGCTGGCTTAAAATTCACATTTTTAACAAACCAACCCCACTCCTCTCTCTACCACTTTGCCTCGTATTTGTCTGTCTGGAAGAAGTGCACCTAACAGGATTTAGCTACTTACAAAGCCTTGGGAACCTCCGGGGCACACCTAGACACAAATGTGGCACAGACTGGAGAGCACAATATGCTCCAGCTCAGGACAGAGGGCAGACCTGGTTTTGAGCATAACCTTAGAGCTCCTCTATCAGCCCTCACAGACTTTGCTTCTTCGCATCCCTTCAGATGATCTTCACAGCCACCAGAGCTAGAAATGTTCTCCTGTGCTGGTGGTTTCCATCACCTCTTATCTCCCTGCCCAGCTCAGATCATCGCTTTTTAAAGCCAGAGTTTCTTTAAAGCTTTGCTATTTCATTTTGTGATCAGTAACAGTGAGCTGGCAGCTGTGAAACCCATTAAGGCTGAAACACTAGGAAACTTCAGGAGGATGTGGCAATGAGAAGCAGCAAGGGTCTGAGCAGGGAGGGGATGAATATCTCACTTTCATGTCCATCCCAGCAAGCCTGGCTACAGTCCCTCTCCCCACAGTCATGCTTAATGCTGCCTCTTGCTTTCTTCATTTTCCTTCTCATATCCTTTTCCTGCCCCTCTTTATCTCCCTTGTTTATCTCCATTCTTCCTGTCCCTCACCAGCCAGTCTAAAGACACCAATCCAACTTCGCTGCACTTTGGACCTAATGAAAAGGAGGACCAGGGGGATTTGTTTTTCTTTTCTAAGCAAAAGCCCCATATGCCACTCCACCATCTGTCCACCAGCAGGCCTCCATGCTGCACCTCAAGCCACTTGGCCCGCACAAGGCTGAATTATGGAGAACTGAAATAGCTGTTTTTGGAGCTTAGTTCAAGAGGAAAGTGGAGTTGGGGGGCATTCTTCTCCTTAGAGCGCACAGCCCTTTTTTCCCCCCCACCAGACCCTGTGGTACAGAACCCCTGGGCCAGGCATCCTTGCAGTGCCTTTCTCCAAGTGACCCAGCGGGGAGCTGTTTACAGTGGTGGTACCTGGGAGCAAGGGCTGGCTCCTCAAGCAGTGGTTCCTGTCCCATGGCTGCTCCCCGCACTGGCTGCAAGAGGGGCTGAGGTCACCCACCGGGGCTCAGGAGAGGTTGCTCAGAAGACAGAGATGTTGGTGGGCATGATGAAAGCCCCATTTCCTCACTAAGCTGGGCTATAAAAAGACAGAAAGGTGCCGCAGCCAGCGGAGCCAGCGGGACACAGGGGTCCATCCGGCCCTGGGCATCACTCCCAGGAGGCGTCCTGTGGCACGTCTCAAATCACTTGATAAACTGACTTCCCAGAAGCCTCGTACCAGCAGTAACCAGGGAACTCCTGCATGTTATTCCCTGCCCGGTGGTGGGGAAGGAGTCTCTGAGCAAGGATGCAAAACTGAGAGGCACAGGTCCAGACCCTTGCAATACTTCTGCCTTCCCAAAACATCTTTTTCTGTGGGGTACTGCCCGATGGACCCTGTCTCACTCCTATCCCTCATCCAAAGGGGCCACGACAAAGCCACATCCCTTCAGTTCCTAGGGCATCTTCTAACTTGAGGTTCACAGCACTTGGCTGCAAAACCCAGCCAGTCCAGGGACTGCTCCCACTAGACCCATAAACAGTAGCTGAGCCTGTCAGCTGTAGGTTTAACCTCCTTTCACAGAGCTTCACTGTTTATAGAAACCACTGGGACAGCCCTCAAGTCCCCCCAGGTACCCATCAGCACTGCCCAATGGCCACAGCTCTGATTATCACATTCTTTGCTCTGTTCCTGCAGCACATGGAATTTTTTTCAAAGGTAGCTTTTGGGCCAGTTCTGGAGGTCTCTTTAGAAAAGGAGAGGTGGGTGGAAGTATTCTCAGCCCAGAATCTGAATCCCAAGTGTCTCTCAGAGCTGTGGGAACAGGTCAGTATGGACCTACTTGGACAGTTCAGAGACATGAGCCACCATCTATTCCCTGACATATGTCAAAACTACTTCAAAGTCCTGAAGAGGCAAAGAATGCTGCAGGATACTCATCCCGCCCAGGGTAGAGGACCCCAGGCAGTCCTCAGTAGCATCAGCGCAGCAAAGTAAAAGGTGTTGGCCACAAACGTCTGCACTTTGGGGGCCTCTCTATTGACCTGATAAAGGTCAGGCTTCTTCAGCAGCATCTCTCCCCCATCCTCAGCGGAAGAGCCCGCTGCTGGTTCCAGTAGAGTTTGGATGGGGCTCAAGTAGGCATATCACAGCCATATGCTCTGTACCAGTGTGTCTCATTTTACTGGGCCGGGAGCTGTGGAAAGGGTCAGGACTAGCACAGTAGCAAAGTCAGCCTGTCAGGACTCTGGAGTGACTGCAGTTACCTCCTTCCGTAGCCATGCTGGCTTCGGTATGCCTTGCCTATCCCTCTGCCCAGGTTCAAACCCACGATGAACTCCCAGGTTTAACCTCTAGCAGGTAGTGCCACCAGTTACCAAATGGAGAGGACTGGAGTCCCTTCTCTACCAGCGCCAGGGATGAGGTTTTCCTCTTTGTAAAGTGTCAGGGTTCAGCCACGATGTGGGTTGGGGCAGAGAGGAAAAAAATGCCAGGTAGATTTGAGAGGTGGCAGGGACCTGGAGGCACGGCAACGGCATCGCTTGTGCAGAAATAGTTTTTCAAGGGAGGGGAAAGAAAAACAAAGTACCAAACAGATAACGCGACTATGTAAGCATACATGTGCCTAAAATCTATAGCACTGCAAGCTATACATGCAAAATGAAAGGACACCGACCTCATCAAGCAGTTGGTCAACTCTTCCCAAAATAGCTGTCTCCATTTGCTCTGCTGAGAGCCAGGCAGGGAGCTGTGTGGGTCTGTGCGCTTCCAAGTGGGACACCCGGGACTGCAGATCGGAGGTCCGAAAGTACAGAAGGAGGCTCAGCACCAAAGAGAGCAGGGAGACACCGGGCAGCCCCGAGCCCAGCAGGAGAGGGAGGCGGCAGCACCTCTCCCCATCGCTGGTCCTGGGGGGAGCCACGCACCCCCTGTTAAAAGCTGTTTCGCCAACGCCTTTCCAGCTCTTCTCCTCCAACATTCCCTCCCAGTCCTGAGAAACAATAAATAAATAAATAGAATAAATAAAGCCTCAGTCCTGCTCCAAGAAGCGCAATCCAGAAGGCATAGAAAAAGAGCGTCCAAGGGGATCCCAGTGCCAGCAAATGACAAATAACAGCAATAATGACAAAAGTGGATGGGGAGGGTCTTTAAAAAACAAAACCAAACCACAAACACATAAAAGGGGTGTAGGGGGAAAAAAAAAATCCAGCTGCAGCAAAAAGGAGGAGGAGATGGGGAAAAAAAAAAATCTGATCAAGTTTGGGGTTGGTTTGTTTGGGTTTTTTTCCTCCTGAATTTCAGTCTTTTGGTTCGCTGAGAGGATTTTGTTTCCTTCTAAGCCAGTTTCAGTTCCTTCGCAGACCGGCCAGGAGCTCGCACATGAAAGTCCTCATTAGAGAGAGGTAATTCTCAGCTGCTGCGGCGACGCTGTGCTCTGGCTGATCGCGGATCCCCTGTAACATGACACACTCCCTGCGAACTGAGGGGCTGGGATGAGCGAGCTGCGCGGATTCCCGAAGTAACCTCCTCTGCTCGCCCTCTCTCTCCACCTCTCCCTGGCTGCATGATTTATTTATTTATGCAAAGCGCCGGGGTGGGATCAGGCAGTGGGACGCCCCTGTCCCGTTCGGTCCCCAAAGCACCTCTCCGCCGCCAGCTCTTCCCTTTGAAGTAACTCTCACCGAGGTTATTTATAGCGGCAGGAAAGAGATTGTAGAGCAGAGGCTGGGCTCACACCAGCCTGAGTCTTTCTTTCCTCCCCGCAGGCTAAGGGCACTTGACGGGATGGGACAAACGAGCTGTCAAGGACCCCGGGACAGCCCTGAGGCACGAGCCGTGAGTATCTTCATCCCGGTATTTCGAGGGAGAGTAGCCAAAGTAGGGTGAGAATCGGAGGGAAACATCTGGAAACGAGCTTGCAGCTGAGGACTCTGTAAAGGGGGGGGGGGAAATTAAAAAAGACAAGCAAAGGGCAGCAGGGAGCAACACCTGACAAGCTGCAGTGTGAAGGAAACCTTTTGGGCTTCATTTGGGCATACAACCTGCTGAGCTTTGGAGGGCACCGAGGGTGTTCAGAGGAATTAATCTACTGAGGCCCTCTAGTGAAGCAGAGCTTTCCATCACCTCTTCCACAACCCGCTGGGCATGGGGCGCCAGACAGAAAACCCCCTTGGTGGGGAGCAGTCTCCCCAGCACGTGCTGTAGGGCAGGTCTGAGCCACACATCTGGGGAACAAAGCCTCCTTCTCTTCTTTGGGAGCAAGGAAGGCCCACCTTTCCTAATTTTTCCAAGCACAGCATACAATATTTTATCCTCTAGGGTGACAAGAAAGCTCTGTTCAGGCCCTGCCTGTCCATCTTTTGATCCCCTTCTTGAGCACACACTACAGAGAAGCAACACAGGGCCAACTCCAGTGCATAGTCATTAAAACCTGGGCAGCAAAGTGGTCTCTTAAAATCTGGCTCCCTTGGGGCTCTTTCCCTGTCATTTACACATTTTAAATGAAGATTTTGCGTGCAATCTGTGCTGGAAGTTACAGGCAGAGAAACCTTATATTCATCTTTTGCCTGGTTAAGGGGGCTGGAAGAAATAGACCTTCTGGGAGCAGGTTACAGCAAACATGAGCTGTTTCTTCTCCACAAGACAAATCCTTGGAGGGCCCAGTAGCGCACAACCCCAATTCTTTGACTGGCCTCATGCTTTCCACAACCACTCACTTCCCAAAATGGGGGCTTAGCATCTGCAAGGCAGGAAATTCTTTCTTAACTTCTTTTAGCAAGTTTCTTGTCATCTTGCTGCTCAAGTTCACATTGCTGCTCCAACACACATGGAAAACACCCCTCTGATGGCTGCAACCTTTTAACAATTTCTCATATGAGTGGGGCAGAGATGTGTAACCCTCAAACCTGATGCACACAGGGTGTGTATTTGTTCAGAGGCACAACCACCATGGTCTCCTACCCCCGATCAGTCTCTTACACATATACCTGTGTTGGCCACTGATCACTTTGTGAGAGGGCAGGGAGTCTTTGAGGCTGTGGCTTTGTCAGGGAGAAACCATGGTCCAGAGAGTTATCTAAGATTCCATCCATACAGTGAGAAATGAATGAGAGAGGCTGATGATACAGCATTTGGGAAGCGGGGATCCAAACAGGAAAATAGCAGCTGTGATGCTGGGCATCCTAAAGAGCTCTGAAGTGCACTACCTACAGGCTGAACTGCTGATGAGTGCAGCTACCTGCCTGTGTTACACACAGTTTAACCAAAAGCTGCCTCTGTATTGGGTTTTATACCAGCCCAAGTACTCAAATTGCACAAAAGCACCCTCTTAGCTGGAAACAGAAATACACTGGGTGTCTTCATTTCATTTCCCCACACTGGCTGGGAAGAGCTGTCTGCTCTTTCCCTGTGCTTTGTGATGGAGATCTTGCTGTCCAGACACATTGCCTGAATGACTCTCTAAGTGCCTTTTCCTGCCTCCCCGACAGTCCCTCTCCAGCTGATCAGTTCATTTCGGGGGTATGTCATAGCTGCTGCAGCCTGGGGAGCCACACTCAGCCCGGACTCCCGCGGAAGCCTTCGCTGCAGATGTGCAGGAGAGTAATTCTTCTCTCCGTGAGGTATTGAGGAGCCCTGTCATCCCCTGCCAATACAACTGGTCTAATTAAGGTACAAACCTCTGCCAACCACTCATGTCGAGACTGCAGCACTGCTTGTCAGACGAGAACTGGGGCCCCAGCACGTGGAGTCACTTCATCACTCCTTGAGTGGAGCATGACCCAACCTTCAGCTCTCTCCACCGCCTCAGAGGAAGTAGGTGCTATCCCAAAACAACTCCTGCAAGATCACAACTCTCAAGGCATATCAAGTAGAGAAGCAGATGTTCAGTTGCAACCAAAGACAGTGATTCCCCCAAGCACTCTTAGAGCAGGCTAAGCTGTCCTCGAAACACCAAGCTGGAGGCTACATCCTTTCCTCTGTGGGGAGGTTGATGCAATTCCTTACAAGCATAGTAACCACACTCTTCCACCACTGCTAACAGGTCCTTCAGGGCGGTTATAGACCTCAGTGCAAACAGGCAATGGAATCTGGAGCAAACATAGCAATGTATACCTCCCAAAGCAACTGAACCTCTCTGTGCAATGAGAGAAAACATTTGACACCTTGCCCATGGCACTGGGCCTGTCAACACACATGCCTACGTACATGTTTAAGTATGCAAGCCTCAGGCTTTGTTCTAGGCCATAGCTGGTACCGGTACTTTGTCCTCCTCAGCAGCATTTGCACATGGGCATCAAAGTGCCTTACAGAGTAATTGCCCAGTGCTGCTATGCAGCAGACAGAGTGCTCAGAGAGGGATGTGACATGGNTTTACCAGTGCAAAAGACCACAAACGCTCTTTGACACCAAATACATACAGTGGATGTGAACCACTCCATGCTGCAGGCCAGAAATGGAAGAGCTGGGCGTGGATGAGGTTCTCACTGCTATGTGTTAAGATGGTTTAAGCAGCAGGTCTTCATTTGGTTTGGAAAGGGTTGGGCAAAAGCATCAGGCCTTCCTCGCTTAACTTTGCGTAGAACCCTGGAATTTGAAGCCAGCTGCATGGGGATGGACGTGTGCTCAATTCCTCCAGTAACCTCCAAAACTGCCTGAGGAGACCTTCCTCTTTTCAGGCCATTTACTAGGGAGAAAACCCCCACCCCACTGCTTTTTCTTTCTATTCTTTTTGTTTTTCTCTCTCCCTCTCAGGAAATGTGGGGGTCTTGGTGTGCTCGAATGAGCCATTAACCAGCAGCCGACATCTCCAGCTATTGTAAATATATTAACTCAAGGCCTTTCGCTGCGTTTATTAGGCTCAAAAACGACATCTGGAAACAGATGTTTTCTGAGAGCAAAGAAAAGAGAGGAGGGGGGAAAAAAAATCAAGGAGGACAAAAAAAGGCCTCTTGCAAGTGGAAATGGGTCTGCAGACCATCCCTTTGCAAAATGCTGCTCAGAAGGAGTGTTGCAAGGGGCTGAGGCTGGTGCAGCCACATCCTTTCTAGACAAGGCAATGAAAGTAGGACCTCATGGATGCGTGTTTGAGAGAAACAGCAATGGAGAACAGAAAACTTCATGTCTGCTTTCAGGGCCCTCATGAGAAATGGTCATAGAGCACTCACCAGAATATTTCATGGGGAGAGGTTTTTGGTGAGGTTTGTTCCCTTTCCTCATCATATAACAACAGAGGACTAGGGAGGTCTATGTCCCAGGGAGACCTAGGCTCATGGCTGCTCCCCAGTAGCTTGACAGCATCTGCCACTGAGTGCCACAGAACAGTCAATGTCTATGATCACTACAGAACACCATCACAGTATCCTGTCTGCTTCAGGAAGCCCTTCCTCAAAGAGTCAGAGTGGGAAACTCCCACTTTGAGAACTGTGAAGTACTAAGGTGTCCTCCTCTGACACAGAGCCTTAATGATGTCTTTTTAAGCTAGGACAACATTTAGAGATTTACATGGTGCTACTAGGGACAAAAAAAAAAAACAAGCAGGCATGTGTACACATAGAAATACATGCCTTGATATATTTGGTGAAACTCCACTCTCAACTTAGATACACTTTGGTTCATGTGCCAGAGATGCCTAAGGTACAACAGAGGTCTGAAACTTGCATTTCTTTTAAGAGAAATCTCATTTCACCCGCAGACAAAAAAATGAAATAATAAAATCAAACCCAACCAAAACAATCCAACCAGTATTTTGTCTTCTTTAACCCCAGGTTTGCTCCTGAGATCTCCAGCCCTGTTTCTGCTCTGATACGCAGCTACAAACACTTTGCTGCTCAGGTCAGGAATATTATTACCTACCTAATTTAGCAGTTTTTCGTAGGAAGTATTAAAGTAGCCTATGGAGCAGAACAATTCCTGCCTGAGGAGCTGCTCTAACCCATTGTGGAGTTACAGAATAAAGACACTTGATCCTTTGGGAAAAGGGTTATGAAAATACATGGAAAAAATGCACTGTCCATGCATAGTAATATCGTGGCTGTTTTCAATCACTTGGGCTCCTACAAAACAAAAGTGCTCCCTGCACAATATAAACTCCTAGCCTTGACAACAAGAAGGGCAGAAAGGAAGAAGAAGCAGAGCTTGCAGTATCTGGTTGGGGGGGTTGTATTTTCATAACCCTAAAATGCCTCAGCTCATTGTTGCCTCCCTGTCATCAAAGCCAAGACAACTTCATGCAGCCGCAGTAGTGGAAACCTGTCCCTGGAGCTGTATGAGAACAACTGAGTGGGAGTCTGGCCACCAACAGCTCCCACAGAGGCTGGGTCACAGCCTCCTAGGGAGGATGAAGCAAACACAGGTTTTGCATGGTTTGGAGCCAATCCTTTCTAAAAGCTGACCACTCTTTCTCCTTCACCCCCTGCAGAAGAAAGGCTTTACAGAAGAGAACCAGGCAGCAAGTGGTGGAGGCACAATAAATCTGCCCACACTCCTGCTTGTGTTTTCAACTAACCTCTCACCTTTTGTTCAGGAGACAAGGAGAATAGTTTTGAGCAAATCAGGCTTTGCATCCCTCTTGACAGAGGAAGGAACTTTTTTTCCTCAGCAGGAGCATTTGATGGCCCGGTTTGAGATCAGAGGATGTTTAACTTTTCAGCAGTAAGCTGGTTTGGGTTTTTTTTTTTTCCTTCTGATCCGGAGCTGAGTTAATGGGTTGTGTTGGAATCTGTAGGGATGGTCATCTCTGCTAGACTGTTTTTCCTCTGTTATCTTGTTTCTTGCAGAGCCTGGCAGAGAGAGAGAAGTTAATTAAGCAAAACAACATTGCTACAAGTAAGACAAGCAGCCAACTCCACCACTGCAGCACTGTTTCTCCCTGTCTTACTACCCTAAAAATTCATGCAGCAGCATGTGGTAGATGGGTTTTCCACAGTGCTGAGATAAGCCTACACCAGGTAAGTTCATAGAATGAAAGCTCCTTTGGAAATATTTGTTTCGGTGAACGTGGGATACCCCTGGTGCAAATCAGTGCTCAAAGCTCTCAATATGGCTAGAGCAGTGCAAAGCATTAGCACTCAGGCTGAAGGCTCAAAACCTGCTCATACAAGGGGGAAAATAAAGGTGAGATTTTCGGGCATGAGACTGGCAGAGCCAGCTCTGAGGGTGAGGGGCAGCTTGAACACAATGTTCTCCAGCATAAAGCTGAAGATCCAAGGAATCATTCCCTCTGCAACTTCCCTCAGCTCCTTGCTGAGCAGAAACCCTCCCTGTATTGAAGTTGAACTCAGGTATTGCATGCTCAGTTGGTTACTCATACACTGAGGTGTTTGCCATGGTGCACTGGCACGCGTGGGACTGATCAGTCAGAGCACTGATTTGCATTTGGATTTACCATTAAATAGTTTAGTGAGAAGCTGCTGCTGAGCACTATCAGCCTCACTGCTTCTCTTCTCTTTCCTTCTACTTTCTCCTCACCTCTGACAGGCACAAGGTTCCTGTTCATCCTCCACTACCTATTTACACACCCTCCCCTGCCCACTAAGAAAATCAGATCCAAGTCAAGCTTCTGCTGAGGCTGCCAGCAGCTTAGAACAACCAGCCAACATATGTGGAGTGAACAGGCTATAAAGTGAGCTGGGAACCCCAAAATCCTGAGGCCAAACAAGTTTGCCCAGGGGAGAACAGACGCCACATGCATACCTAGAGGCAGGCAGAGCTGGGTCATGGCTCTGTCTAGGAAACCAAACCCTGCAGCTCCGGGGCAGGCACATGTCCCTGTGCAAGCAGCCGGGGAACCCACAGCTTTGGATGGACTTTGAAGTTAATGAGTTGGAGCTGGGAGAGATTGGGAAACCCAGACAAAGTGTCAACTGCACTGGGGGAAACAAAAGTAATGAAACAAGGCTCCCCCAGAAGACTGATTGTTTTGGAGTCCAGAAGTGAAGGGGAATGGATACAGCAAGCTCAGGAAATTGAAAACAACTTTTGGTAAATACTTTCTCTTGCTCCAGCACTTGGTCTTTTATCAAAGCTTGCTCAAACCCTGACAGCAGCCTGCAAAGCAGCTCTGCTCCATCATAATGCAAAAGACAGGCCCAGCAGCCAAGAGGCTGGGGGCTAATGGAGCAGAGTCAGGTTCAATTTCCCTGGAAATTCCTCACTGAGGAAAGCTGGGAGGCAAGGAGCACTGCTAACATCCTTCTGTGACACCACTGTTTCCCCTGCTCTGGGTAAAGACCTTGCTCATGCCCTCTGCCTCTCCCGGCACAGATCTCCATGGCTCATCTCTGCACTCCAGTAGGAGAGCAAGGCAAGAGCAGAACATGAGTCCCCATTTTTGGGAGCAGATTGGTGGTGTCAGAGAGCAGCACTGCTCCCCTTATTGGGGTTTTCCCTCCACTAACTGTTGCTTTTGCTGCATCTGATGTAGATCTTGCTGGCAGAGTGCTTTAACTGCCTTATTAAAGGCAGCTCTACCAGTCAACCCTCAGCCACCTATGGAGTCTCTTCCAGTTTGTTGGGATGTTAACTGCCACTGGGGGCTTGTGTCCTTTCAGCGACATCACAAGGGGGATATGGAAAGATGTTTTTCCACTCCAAGGACACCCCTGGCAATGTCAGTTTACATGTGGGATGCACAGGCACACCCAACGCTGTATTATTCCATCAAGGCACTGCATACCCATCAAGCTGGGCACCCAAGGGACAGATCTAAAGCAGAGTCCCAAGAAAACAAATTGTTTTAAGAGAAAGGGTCCGATTCCTCTCATTTGGGACTCATTAAAGTCAATGGGAAAAAAGCCCTTTTTAGCTTCCCTAGGCTTTACCACTTCGGTCTCATTTCAGCTTGACATCAGTGTAGCCAATGCAGATTTATGCTGTTTCAGAAAAAGGGAATCTGTTTCATAGATGCATAGAACAGTTTAGCTTGGAATGGACCTTGAACATCACCTAGTTCCACAGCCCCTGCCATGGGCTGGGACACCTTCCACTAGACCAGGTTACTCAAACACTCATCCAACCTGGCCTTGAACATCTCCAGGGAGAGGCCATCCACAACCTCCATGGGCAACCTGTTCAAGCGTCTCCCCAACCCTCACTGTAAAGAATTTCTTTCTAATATCTAGCCTGTTGTGACAGGTCTCAATGAGAACTGAGGAGAGCTGTTTCTCTGGCCACAAAACCCAATTTCCAGAAGCAGAAGCCAAGCCCCTCATTTTTACCACAAGCACCTGAGATCACCTCTTGATGCAGTATACCTTTCCCCCTCTTTCTCCTCAATAAATTGGTGCTATCCACTTTGTATATGTGCAGATAGTAAACTGGGAGTTTAGCTGGAGGAGTGGTACCTGCTTCAGATCTGGGAGGCCTGTTGCTGATTACAAACATCAGGGAGTGAAGTATATACACTCACTAGATCAATATTAAGAAGTAGTAAACACACCCTTCAATTTCCCTTTGAGGACATTAGCCTGTAATGGTATTCCATGTACTTCAAGCTCAAAAGTATTATTATTTTTCTTCTTTTGCCATATGCTTCTACCAATGCAGTGAATGAAAAACAGTTCCCTGCTTTGAGGGCTCAGCAGGGAGACAGCATGAGAGCCCTTCTCAGGCACTGCTGCCCACCACCCACCTTGCCCATCCACATCAGTGGATGTTGAGATGGATTGGGGTGAAGCCAGTCTAATCTGTGTCACCCACAGAGGGTTTGCATTTCTGGAGGGCTCTGTGGCATGCCAGCAAGGGGCAAGCTGCCTCCCACCAGTGCCCCTGCCCCAGCAGCAGGGAACAGCACTTGGCTGCACACACAAGTGTACTGGCATGGTTGGAGCTCAGGGGCTACTGCGGGGGCTGAAATATCATGCCTATCAGTAGGGCCTTGTGAAGAGAAAATAGCAGAGGATCTGGTGGCAGCTTCCTTTCAAGACATACAGGAATAGCAGCACACATCTCTGATGGATCATATGGACTGAATTCCTCAGCCTGAATCCTTCAGCTTTGAATTCTTCTGCAAACCAATTTCCCCCCCCACCCTGGCTTGGCTTGTTTGTTGTTTCAGGGCCACTAAAACTACTGAGACTGGTTTATATTATATAACCACCCTAGTCCTTATTGCTTTTCAAGGAGGTGACTCTAACAAACAGCCAGATCTAATTTGTACTTTAAACTGGCTTCTGGGCCAGACAATCATGCCTTCCAGATGTAAAATCCAGTTGCACTCACCAGCAGATATCCTAGTGTGTTTGGCTCCCAAATAGGCTTTGTCCAAAGCATGCTCTGGCATGCAATTTGCTTTTTTGCAACCTAAGAGAGACTGGTGGTCACTGTAGCTCCTGGTGAGGCAATATTGCTTTCCATCACCTGTACGAGTTCAGCTGTCAGGCCTGCCTCACTGCCCTGTTGTTTTTCCTAGAAGCCTATCCGACAGCTGTAGCAGCTTTGTAACTGCCAGATTTGTCTCCATAGGAAAGTCCTTTCAGGTTGTCTTTTCCAAGGGTGTCTCTGCTACCCACGCTTAACCCATTTAGCCTTACCTCAAATAAAAAATAATTTTAAGAAAGCAAACACCATGCTGCTTCTCACGCACACAAAGAAGTGGATGGCCTCAAATCTTCATCTCCTCTCGGGGTAGAATGAAGGATACGTTCAGCCCTGGTTTAGATTACAATCAGAGCTTGGCTGGTGGCATGTTATGCAGGTGATGCTAGCATTGCTTACAGCCACGGGGTGCTAGCAAGCTGCCATTGACAATAATAAACCTGAGCTGTCATTTGCTTTGTTGGGGGCTAGCAAGACAAAGCAGCAATTTCCTTGAGGTAGCCCCTAGAAGCAGCTGGGAACGGGTTTCTGAGCGGCCCTGTTCCACGTGTCCACTTTGGGTCCGAGGTGGGAACAGCAGTGCAGGCTGAGAAACAGAGGCTCTCTCACAGGTAGGTACAATGCCTGGGGCTGGCCACTGATATTCATCCACAGGGAAGCAGCATTGGCAGACACACATCATCTCCACGGTAGTGAAATACTCGCCCAGGTTGGCCAGAGAGGTGGTAGATGTCACATACCTGGAAGCATTCCAGGTCAAGTTGGATGAGACTCTGGATAATCTGCTCTAGCTGGAGATATCCCTGATGACTGCAGTGGGGGGTTGAATTAGAGACAGCCTTTAGAGGTCCTTTCCACCCAACCCATTGTATGATCTACAGCAGATAGAGGCATAAGCCTGCATACAGGCTGGCCTTACATAAAGGATGTGTAAGTTTCTCATAGTCCCTGTGATTTTTTTTGGGTCCTTTTTAGCCTTTCTGTTGTGAGCCACATATCGTTCTAGGGCTGTATGGCCCAATGGACAGTCTATTTGGCTTTCTACCTACCTCCATCACTCATTTTCTTAGCAGCCTTCAGCATGACCTTTCGCTCTAAGTCTTCATCGTTTTTCTTCTCATTGAAACAAAGCTAATCTGTGAGTTGCTATAAGATAAACTGCTGACCAGGGTTATCATTCAAAGAAAAAAGATGAACAGTCAGTCACAAAGCATTTCAAGACAAAGTTATCAAGCCTCTACCTTTCAAGTCCCAAATCTCATGCTGCCTGCAAACGCATCCTCCTCCTGGTCTGGAAAAGTTCCTGTCACCAAGGTATCATCTAAAAGCCTGCTCATGTTTACCTCACACCTCCCCAGGAGGCATATGCCATGTGTCATTCAGGGAAAGGCAATGAATGGTTCTGAGGGACAGCAGAAAAGCCCATAGGGAGAGCACTGAGTGAGCATCCCTCAACTCTTAAAACTTTCTCTGATGCTGATAGAAGAACAACTGCCCCACTGCAAAGCTCCTGTGTCCTTCCTTAGTTTTGCCATGATTTGAGGGCTATGACCACCTAGCAACACGCTTGAGGATGAAATGAGATTTTGGGGGAAAGATTAAGACCAAATCTCCATGGGACCATCACCTGTGGGCAGCCAGAGTTTGCAAGGAAGGTCAGAAAATTGTCAGTCATGATGCAAAAGGGCAAGATTGCTCTTGAAGGGCTTAGTGAGAAGCCTACCCCTAAAAACTAATGCTGCAGCTGAGATGATTTGACTAGGCTCAGCATCGATGGGCTTTGCAAGGAGCACTGCACCACACAAGAACAGGATCACAGCAGCTGGACTGGATGGAGAGGCTCAGCCAGGCACATTTCTTGTGTGGAAGAGCTGAGGTGTTGATCAACACACAGCAGAGACGGGCTGATCAGCTGCCAGTTCTCCAGAGCCTAACAGTATCTGCTGTGTCTCCATTTCCCAGTACCTCTTACAGGGACACACATTTAGCAAAGAAGTGTAAACCACCATCAAGTATGAGTGGTTGTACTTTACAGCCACTCCAGCTCAGGCCCAAACAATTCCAGAGTCCACACTAGTGCAGAGCAGACCCGTATATTATTTTAAAGGAGTAGTTTGTTTTGGTTTCATACCTCTGCCCACATCTCTCTGAAACTGCCCTCTATTTGTTTGGGATATCTGCAGGCATGCAACACTTTCCTGGCCAACTGTTACCATCCTGACAGGCTCTGTCTTTGACTCCTGTGCTGCTGTAGCCAAGTACTTAGGCTTCTCTGCAGAGTAAATCAAACGGCATGTGCAAACGCAGACGTGAAAAAAATAACATATGCAGAAGGACTGACATCTTAAGCTATGAGCAATAACTGCAGGTGTGCAAGAGAGCTCCAGGGCTGATGCTTATTGCTCCACTGGATTTAAAAAAAAACAAAACACCAAAAAAAAACACAATAAACAAAAACCCAAAACTCTCAGGGACCAGGGAACTACACAGCAGGATCTAAGTCAAAGTCAGGCAATTCTCCTTTCTTGCTAGAAACTGGCACTTTGGAAAGTGGGGAAACCGCAGCAGAGTTGAACCCAAAATTGCTCCCCAGCACTCCCAGCTTGTAAAACAACTCCCTCCAGCCCCTGCCCCTGTTTGATGCTCCCCTTGCAGAGAATTGGGAGGCCCAGCAGTAGGAACTAACGAGAACTGTTTTCTGAAAAGATGGAAAGCAAGTTTCCTGAGGGAAAACAAAAATCAGGCTTGTTTCACTTTGAAGCCTTCTTTGTTTGGTGCTTTTGGAAAAAGGAAATAAATCAGTAATGGTTTTGATAAAAAAAAAATCCCATCTGCAGAAAGAAATAAGGAAAAATCAAATAAGACAGTTATGTCTTTTGACAAAAATATATTGGTCGGCCACACCACTGCACCTAAGTCAGACATGGCTCAGCATCATTCAGCAGCAGCATTGTGGTTACAGCCACTGAAGAATCCTGCCCTGGCTTGGACCTCACAATCCTGCTAATTATATTTATTGTCTGCAGTCTGTATGAATGCATAATCTCAGCAAGATGCTTATTTATCTACCTGTGAATGTCACACACACCACTATCTCCCAGTCTCTCTTCTTACACTGTCTCCACAAAGAGATGGTCAGGTTTGTAACAGTAGCCTGACACCTTCTTCCAATCCCACCTATCATGCCAAGAAGTACTCACTGTAGATCAATGTCTCCTTCTCTCAAGGGAATTTATCATTTCCTAAATACTTTCATCTGCCCTTCCAAAAAATCCATGCAAGGCTTGTTGTCAGAAGCTGTGTTTGGAAGAGCAGATGGTAAACAGTTAAATATTGTTTCTGGTATAGAGCTGGGGCTGTGTTAACAGCTCAGCAGCCCAACGAGCTGCCTCATGCTCCCAGCCTCACTAGGACAAAACCACAATGAATGATTCAAATGAACAACCTTCAGTACCCCCTTTTAGCCCTAAACCAGCTAATCTGCACAGTCATAAGATCCATGTGATCCTACAAGAAACCAGAGGGGGGATACCTTTCTTGACATAACTGTGCCTCAATTCACATTACATAATCTTCAGTTAACTTTGCATGTATCTATCACATATCCTATAGTCAAAACACGTTTCCTCACAAAATACATTTTCACTTGCAAGTGTCAAAGCAACTTTTCTTCCTCTTACATAGACAAAACACCTTCTTGTCCCAAATTAACACATTGCAGGTTTTCTTACATGATTGCAGAAACTTGGGAGCTCCAGTCCCAAACCTGTGCATTCATCATCAAAGCATCTAGTGCTCCAAAACTGAAAACCCACCCAAACACTTAACTCACTTTCAATGAAGAAATTGAGTATTGCATCCAGTTCTGGGCCCCTCAATTCAAGAGAGATGTTGAGCTACTGGAATGTGTCTAGAGAAGGGCAACAAAGCTGGTGAGGGGCCTGGAGCACAGCCCTGTGAGGAGAGGCTGAGGGAGCTGCGGGTGTGCAGCCTGCAGAAGAGGAGGCTCAGGGCAGCCCTCATTGCTCTCTACAGCTACCTGAAAGGAGGTTGTAGCCAGGTGGGGTTGGTCTCTTCTCCCAGGCAACCAGCAGCAGAAGGAGGGGACACGGTCTCAAGTTGTGCCAGGGAAGGCCTAGCCTGGGTGTTCAGAGGAAGGTCTTGACAGGGAGAGTGATTGGCATTGGAATGGGCTGCCCAGGGAGGTGGTGGAGTCACCATCCCTGGAGGTGTTGAAGAAAAACCTGGATGGGGCACTCAGTGCCATGGTCTAGTTGATTGGATAGGGCTGGATGAACTTGGAGGTTCTTCCAATGTGACTGATTCTACGATTCTAAAATTCTTGAGTGGGCCCGACAAGCAACCAGAACAAGTCTCCACAGGGCTTGAGCCTCCACCTCAAGGTCTGTCACTTAAACCCACAGACACATAGATAAAACCCACACTTCTGTGCTAGTTTTCCTCCTCTTCCTCACATACACAAGGTGACCCAGGCCCAAGAACAGGCTATGGTAGGTAGATGGTGCCTAGCGGTTGCCTGTCTCACCCAGCCACTCTTGCTTCTCTCCTCAGCAGGACAAGGAGAAAATAGAAGAAACTCATGGGTAGGGACAAGGATGGGAGATTCCCCACCAGCCACAGGTGAAAAAGCCTTCACTTAGAGGGGGAAATCAGTTGATTGTCAGTTAAAATTGATATGTATGCTGAGAAACAAAGGCAAAATTAGATGCAGTGTGGACGGGCACATACCTGCCCCAACACAGACTCTCCACAAGTGCCAGGGGAGCCTCTGCTGTGACAGAGAATCCTCTGCCCCCTCCTTGCACCCCCCCGCAGTGCTCATAGTGCTGTTCATCAATTTTTCCCTCCTCATGCCTCTCTTTTTTCCTATCATTTTCCCCCTTTCTTACCTCTGTTTCCCTGGTGCATCACACCGGCAGGTCTGAGGGGCCAGGCTGCACGCAGACCCTGGAAGCGGCCAGAACCGGTTGGAACCTGCCAGAACCAGCTGGAACCAGCAGTGCCCGAGGTAGCTCCCAGCTCAGCTCACAGAAACCCTTCAGCTGCGCTGCAGTCCCTGTGACCACCCCTGGCAAGGGGGGACCTGCCCAGCCCTGGCAGCCTGGGATACAAGCAGCAGCCACCACATCCTCACAGAGACCATCTGAGGCTTGCAGTGCTTCACCTCTGGTTGAGGTTGCCATTTCTGAGCCATCTCGTGACTCTGTGTCCACATGCACCCTCATGCTCAACCCTCCTCTCTCTCCCCACCTCGACCCAAGTTTCCAGAAATGACAGCAATTAAGTTGTAAATGTTGTGATTTCTTTCTCCCCACCTCCATGTGTTTTCACTTCAGCCAAACAGCAGAAATATTTCCTGACAGCTGTCTTCAATTGAGGGCAGGGAGGGAGGTAAGCTGGTGGAGAGGAGAGACCCATGGAAAGGACACACATTTGGAGATCGCTTGGAAGGAAAAAAAGAAAAAAAAACACAGAACCATAGAACTGTTGAGGTCCTCAAGTCCAATCACTTGCTTAGAGCTCCAATCTCACCACTATTGCTAAGCCACTACCAACAAACACATCCCTAAGCACCATGTCCACACAACTTTTAAATATCTTCACCAGTGATGGTGACTCCACCACTTCCCTGGACAGCCTGTTCTGATGCTTGATAACATTTTCTGTGAAGAAAGTTTTCCTACTATTCAACCTGAGCCTCTCTCAGCACAACTTGAGGCCATGTCCTCTTTGTCCTGTCACAGGTCCGCTCCTACTTCACTCCAGTCTCCTCTGAGGCAGTTGAAGAGGGCAATGAGACCTCTCCTTAGCATCACTGAAGTGAAAATCCAAACAATGGCACCCTTACTCCCCCAGCCCTGCCCCTTTTCTCCTGTCTTCCCCTAGTCTTCAAAAGAGGAGGCTAACGACATCCATGCTAGGCAGGGAGCACCTGCTCCTTTACCTCAGGTCTCACTGGCAAAGCTTAGACATGGCTGCTCCTGCTCCACACTGCAGCCTACCACACCAAGAAGGGTGCCCATGGCTGACATCAGAGGAGCTTCATAAAAATATGAAAGCTTTTTTGCAGAAACTTATCTGACCAGCTCCTCCACTCCAGCTCACTGATAAGAAATGGAAATGCTGGAATAAAAAGTGTCCAAAAGGGAAGCAAACCTTCAGCCTGCTTGCCTGGAGCCATGATAGTTTCACGCAGAAGCACTTCTGTTATCCCTTGGTATTTTGTAAACCAGCCTCTCCTCCTCCCATTTCCCTTACAGCCCCATTAATCAAGGGGTTTTAATCCCAGGGCTGCACAGCAGGGATGGCTAAGCACCAGCTCTCCACCCAATGCAGCCATTTGGGGAGAGCCAACAAAGCTGGATGACAGCTGGTTTGGTGTGAAGGAAAAAAAGGGGGGAAAAAAAAAAAAGGGCCAGTCTTGGCCTAAGGCATGGTCAAGCTGGGTGAAAATTGCCTTTGCTACCAATGACCAAAAGGGGCATGATGGTAAAGATGATTTGCTGTCTTGGGGCTGAGTGGAACACTTTCACCTACCACTTTCCAAGCCCTGGAAGCTTGAAGTGTTCCCTGAAATACCTCTCCTTCCAACCAGCAGCCTCCTGGATTAGGTCTGTAAAGCCCAGGGCATCTCTTGCTGCAATGAATGGAAAGTGATTCTGTCTTAGCTTTATTCACACTTTCTTATAACGAGATCAGATCTTTGTCAGGGATCTCTGTTCACTTCTGGACGCTGAGGAAAAAGGTCCTTATCTTCCTGCATGCTTCCTTGCCTGAAATCAAACAAGGAGAATTCCTCCCAGAATTAGCACAGCAGATAGTAATGCAAAAACCAAATCAGAAACAGTCACCCCAGCAAACACCACACTGGCCTCAGCATAACACTCCTGCCTGGGAAAGCACAGAGACACCACGTGTCCCCCAACTGCTGTGAACTCACATGCAAGCTACAGGGCCAAGGATTAACCTCCCTGGCCAAAACTGGGAGCAGGAGGCAGGAGTAGCAGGGTGAAGATCAGATCTAGGAAAACAGCAGACTGCAGTAAGGTGGAGATTAAGATCCAAAGCTGTTGGATGTTGGGGAGCATTTGGAGCTGGGTTCAGAAAGCAAGCCCTGGCAAAAAACTCAGCAGCTATTCTACGCTAGCCAGGCTCATGCCATCCTGTTCCTGGGCAGAGCTAGCCTGCATCACACAAATGCTAAAAGAGAATGTGGGGAAATTTCACCTGTAAGCAGCTCTTTATCTTACAAACTGATTTTTCCCTCACCCCCATTCTTCATATACATAGCTTATTTGCCTCTCTTTCCATCTGCAGGACATGAGGTTTTCTCTTCAATATCATAACCCTTCCAACAGACCCACTTATGCTTTTTCATATCCTTGCTGAGACATATTAAAAACCCTAGCACAAAGCTGTTTTCCATGGCAAATCCTCCTTCAAGCTGCCCTACTTTCTACAACCCCAGCTTTTCTCCCAAATCCACCTCATACCAAAAACTAACATTTATTTACACTTGAAACCAAATCCTGCAGTATCCCAGCCCCTGTGGTGAAGAACAACAGCGTTGTGAAAAATGCCTACCATTTCCAGAGGGAAAGCCCAGTAATTAATGACTATCAGAGCCCCAGCTCATCATTCTGCATGAGTTACCCTTACACAGAAGCCAACCAAGTAATAAAATCACCAGGGCTGGTGTGAACTGATGCATTATGCAAAACATAATCACCTGCTGCTACAGCATGTCCATAAAACTCCATCTCCTCTGTCCTTCCAGACCACTCCACTCCCACACAGAATCATAGAATGGTAAGGTTGGAAGGGGCCTCAAAGACCATCTAGTTCCACCCCCCTGCCATAGGCAGGGACACCTCCCACTACTATAGATCACTGAAGGCAACATTTATTGGGAGTTTGAAGGACACCAGATCCTGGTGCAGGCTTCAAACATCAGAACCTCTCAGATAGAAACCTCCTTTGATTCTTCAACTTGATGATCTGTAGAAAACCCCCAAATTGCTAAAATGTGCATCACAGTTAAAATCCAGGCAGCTGTAGCCACATTTAATATTCAGAGCTCTACCCTGTGTGGGTGGGAGCATCCTGAACAATCCTGATTTTGCAACATCCTCTTTACCTTTCAAGTTACTCCAGGTTCCCAGTCCCACAACGGGAAAAGCTCAGCCCCCACCTCTTAACACAAGCTCTCTTCTTCGGCTCTTACAACCACATGCCATCAGGAAGGTCGCTCTTGCTGCCACCCTTCCAGGTGGTCCCAATTAATCCCCCAGAGTTAGAACACAGCACGTAATCAGGAGCTCACTAGCACAGCCGGCAACTGGGAGCCCCAGACACGCTCTATTTATCTGTAAATCAAAGTGAAGCTAAGCAGCCCCTTGGCCCTGACAGCATTGGTGTCTCCCAGAATGTATTACAAATTATTTTTGTGATGTGCTGTGTCTCTTTCCACAGTGAACAACGTGTTTACTCAAGAGTTTCTTCTGAAAAAAAAAAAAAACAAAACAAACTACCAGGGACTCTCCACTGAGACTAGAATAAATTTCAAGAGAATCTGCCACTCTGTTTTATTGTTTTATCCATTCTGCTGTTTAAAGAACTCAGAAGAGTTTTGTTAGTGGAAAGCTTTTCAACACTTTGATTTCTAATTTCTACACCCCCCCACACCCCCTCTTTTTTCTCTGCAAAATGCCACTTGCAGCTCCCCATCTCTTTTGTCTGAGTGGTTATGTGAAAGCTTTTGGCCAAAGGCTTCTGGCCAAATTTTGCCCTCAGATATGCACATTCAACTGCCGGTGAAATGAGTGGTTTGTTTTCGTGTGAGTTGGAGGAAGGAATTTGGCTTCATTGGGTAGCACTTCCCAAGAAGCCAGAGGGTAAATGCACACCAATTGTTTGGACCAGCATTTCAGATACCATCTCCCAAGGGCAGACAAATTCCCAGGTCCCTGCAAGTCACATACTAAAATCTTCATGCTGGTGAACTGCACATGAAGCATACCTCAGCTCTTGGTGCTGGAGGAAAGTGTAGCATACCTGCATGACACTCCAACATGAGAGCCAGATGCTGGCTTTGCCCTCCAGAACATCACCACCACCTTGGCTACAGAGTTGCTCAGCTCACTGCAGGTAGGGTCAGCATGGAAGAAAGTTAGTGTTCTACATTAAAAATTGCACATTATCCAGGCATCGAGGATGGCCCTGGGGTTCTGGTGGACTGAGGAGTGATTTGCTCATGTAGGGTGCCACTTGCTCTCCACTGATTGGAGTAGGGAGATGAATGTCTCCATGTATTGCCTGGAGTTATGTCACAGACACCCACAGGCTCAAATGTCACATCCTATCTGCAACCCTGCACACTAGGCAGAGCACTCTCTGCCAGCAGATACCACTGAAATTCAGTTGTGGGTTTAACACGCGTGAGACATCCAGAGGGACTTTCAAGATAGGCTGGATAACTTGCAGGGAAATCATCTGCTTCATGGTGGAGGGAGTTTTGCTTTCATTCTTCCTGGCATCCAGAGAATACAGCTTCCATCATCTACTCCCACTCAGGCTAGCACCGCCAATGTGTGATGGTAGAACAGAAGAGTTTCAAGAGCAGGTCCTCCAGCTCCTTTCACTGACGCTGGCAGGAGGCACAGCAGGTCACAGAAAACCTATTTTCAGGACTGTTGCAGGCTCAACAGTCAAAGTCAAGACAGGATCAAGCTCCTTTTTTATAGATGTATTTAAATACATGCAGACAAACATAAAACTAACATCCCTTAGCCCTTCTTGGTTTTGGTAAAAAGGAATTATGATGGATGCCAGCCTTGTGTTTGGAGGTCCTGGTGTGATCCAGTTGTCTTAGAAGAAAACTTGGTTTGGGGAAGGTCTGGCTCCTCTTTTCCTCTGCTCATGCGTGCACGTTGTGATCTCCACGGACAAATCTGCCTCTATGGGGAAGCTGGAATATAGGAAACAGCACTGTGCACGGCTGGTCCCCATGTTCCTTCAGTTAGTGGCAGGGTGTTAATGAATTCCAAGATGGGTGGAGGATGGAAGAATGCACCAGCCCAACATTAATCTCTTTTGTTTGTTCAGTTAACAGAATAATCTCCAAATACCCGCAGACTATTCTTTAAAGAACAGCATAAAGAGCAAACGATGCAACATGCTCACCACATTTCCAGCCTGAAGGCCTTTCTGGTATTTCTGTCTACCTCTGTTCCCATCTTAAAAGCTTCATGCTGAGATAAAAAGGGAGAAAACAGCATCCCTGACCCAAGACCCAGCCAACATCCTTTTCAAACCTGATAGCTCCCTTCTACATTTTGGGAACTAATCAAAATATATCCTGAACTTGGCTGTGCATAAAAATCTCTCAGGTTAACTGCGAACCAAAGGCAAATAAAGGCATTTCCAATCTGCAGAAGCTACCTTTTTGCCAACAGCATGGCTTAACAACTCTGGACCAGCACCTTCTTCCAGAAATAGTTAGTGGTCTCCTGATGGTTAAAGACTGCAAAATCATTCAATCATTTAATTGACTTCCTTGGCACTTATCCTGCAATTCATGTTATGCAACAGCCCCACTGACATATGTGAACCTGATCATTCAACAAACACACCTTGTCATCAACAAGAGCATGGGGAGGTGACTTGTATAAACAACATGCCTTACAGACCTGTTGGCATAGTGATTTTCAGACCTTCTGCTCAGACAGTGCATGCAAACGAAGGAACTTAGCCTTGGTTTTCAAATTTCAACATTTCTGAGCTCAAAAAGTCTCTGTGCCTTAGTAAATGTGTTTTATTGGATTGAACCTGTTCTCTAGCATCCAGGTAGTCCCAGTGGAGCTGAACTAAAAGAAGTCCAATAAACTGGTTGACTAAAAGAATAAAAATAATTGTCCCCAAAGGAAGAACCTCTCCAGTGTCTTGGCTACACAACACAATGATAAAACTGAGTAAAACTGGTCTCAGTCTCTGTTGACTCCAGAGACCTGGATGGATTTTGTTGCCATCACTTTGAACTGAAGGACACAAAAGACCTCATTTATTCTTCCTTCTTCATTCCCTGCCATAAAAGCCAGGAAATGCAGCAATATGGCATTTCCAGTGCCATTTCATTCACTTTGTGCCTGAATTACTTTTATTTCCCAAGGCAAATGGAGACGTGCAAGACAAGCGTCAGTCCTTAATTCCAAATTTCCTGCTGTTGACCAATTTAAACCGTAGATCTGATGTTGTTAAGGACAATATTTTCTTCTATATGTGTCTTACTACTGATGGTAACCGCTTACTATTTGTTTCCTACAGCATCTGGGATCAGGGAAACCTGTATTGAAAGAGCTGAGTCACCTCCTCATTGTCTAGCACTAGCCTTACGTCCTTGATGAGGTTCAGTAAGCACGTTCTTGTTTCCAAATCCAGAAGCCCCCCGTGAGGGTGGAGCACAGACCTTCAAAGAGAAGAAAAAAGTAGTGAGGAGCACTGCCAATTTGTGGAAGGCCAGGCAAATGGTGAGCAGGGATGGACAGGCAAACCTTAATCTTGCTAAATAGAAAGCAGATAGCCCTGAAGGGAGAGGAACTCCTGCTACTCTGCTTGTCAGAACAGTCAGGATTTCAGTTCCTCATGGACAATCCGAGCTGGCAAGGATGGGAGAGAGCCACTGCCTTTATCTTCTCCCCAGTTTACACCACCAGCTGGAGGCAAGCCTCCAGCAGCAGCCCCTGGCACCAGCCTGGGGACCCCCCAAGGGTTCAGCTTGTGTTAATAATGTCCATCTTCCCTGGGAGCCAGGGATTTGTTGTGGAAACGCTGCCAGAAGAGCCTAAATTTGGCTCCTGTTCCCAAACATTTGTGAAAAGGCTGCGAAGCATCTGCTAGGACCTCAAGCTGAAGGGAAGCCAAAGGCAAGCAGGGAGAGATGTCTCATCAGGGTTATGGTTTCTGCCAGAGATGTGATGCAGCATCAGAGCCAGCGTCTGCTGTGTGAGGTAGAAGGTCCTCTTCTCCTTCATTTCCCTGGCCTTTCCTGTGCAGGGTAGAAGGTCCTCTTCTCCTTCATTTCCCTGGCCTTTCCAAAATCATATTCCTGAAAAAAGGGGAAAGGCTAGCTTTAAGGGGTGAGACTTCAACAGCACTTTCCTGCCCACTCCACCTTTACACCTCTTCATTGGCAAGGAAAATGCCTTTTGGGGGTTAAGTAAGGATGCAAACCAAAACAAAAACAAAACGGAAAAAAAACCCCACCACTTTCCTATTTTTTTTAGGGAAATAAAAGAAAACAAAGATGGAGGATGTGAGACTGCCAGCAGGAAATCAGGTCTTGGCAAAGTGAGGTGTAATGAACAGAAACCACCAGTCCATAGGGTTCTCCACAGGAGACAGTCACAGCTATAACAGAGCTATCAAAAAAATATTGTTTTCCTTGCAGTAACACCCCAAGCCCAATTTGCTACAAAGAGGAAAGAGCTGTAAAGGAGTGGGAAGTCTCTTCATCCACTGCTGCTTCCCAGGGACTGCATGAGGCCAGTTCAATTTACACCTTTTATCACCCCTGCCTGCGTTTCACTTGTTAGCAGGAGCCCTCTCCCCAGGGCAATAAACCCAAAATTACTGCAGAAAGCAGAGTGAGGAAACAGCTCATGCAGGATTGGAAAGGGCTTTACTGGGGCAAGAACTGCCAAAAGATACCATTGAATCCCTCTGGCTTGGCCACCCAACAGCCCCCAATCCCACTGGTACCCTTTGCATAGGTGTGCATTCCCTGCACTAAAGCAGTGCAGGCCAAGCTCCCCTCTTTCTATAGGTGCTCTCCCACCCATGCATTTCCTCTTACCTCCTCTTGAAGGGCTGAGCCTGACAGGGAGTGAGCTCAGCAGCAGAGGAACACTTACCAGCTCTGCTTGATTTTTCAGCCTGCAATCTTTTCCCCAGCCTGTTTGCTTGCTGACCATCCAAATTACAGCCCATTTGAGCACCCAGTTGCATGACCATGAGAGCAGCAAGCCCCTGTCAATTTTTTTTTTTTTCCATTTTTCCTTTTCAATTTCTGGGAAGTAAGGACCCACACAGCTGCCTGCTTTTCACAGAACCACAAAATGGTAGGGGTTGGAATGGACCTCTTAAGATCAAGTTCAAGCACTCTAACAAGGCAGGTTCACTTAGAGAAGGTCACAGGAACACATCCAGGAAGGTTTGAATGTCTACAGAGATGGGGACTCTACCACCTTGTGCTGTAGGGTGAGAATGGCTTTACAGGGCACAAAAATGAAAGGAGCTGCTGCAGGCACTGGTCAGGACACACAGCACCTGTGTGGAAAGGAAAATAGGGGAATTGAAGGTGTCACCAAGGACTGGTCATGGAAGATATTTGGATGCCTAGCTGTGTACAGATCCACAAGCAACTGGGACCTCCAACCTGCCTAGGGCATCTTTGCCTATCAGCTGCTTGGCTCTGTATAGATAAAAAATTGGAAATGCAGGCAGTTCTGCTTTTGTGGGCTGACAATTGCTGTGAGCTAGTAAACTGCAGCTCCTCGGGCTGCTGTAAACTCTCGAGGACCCAGCACTCCTCTCCCACTCAGCTTTGCTTTCAGGAGAAGTTAGGCTGAGTTTCAAGCAAACCTGGGCAAAGCTTCAAATAGAATCATAGAATGGTAAGGTTGGAAGGGACCTCAAGGATCATCTAGTTCCAGCCCCCTGCCATAGGCAGGGACACCTCCCACTAGCACAGGTCAGTCAAGGTCTCCTCCAACCTGGCCTTGAACACCTTCAGGGAGGGAGCAGCCACAACCTCCCTGGACAACCTGTGCCAGTGTCTCACCACCCTCACTGGAAAGAACTTCCTCCTAATATCCAGTTTAAATCTCCCCTCTGCCAGTTCAAACCCATTGCCTCTTGTCCTGTCATTGTAAGACCTTGTCAATAATCCCTCCCCAGCCTTCCTGTAGGCCCCTTTCAGATCCTGGAAGGCTACTCTAAGGTCTCCTGGAAGCCTTCTCTTCTCCAGGCTGCAGAGCCCCAACTCTCTCATCCTGTCCTCAGAGCAGAGCTGCTGCAGCCCTCTGAGCATCTTCGTGGCCTCCTCTGGACCCGCTCCAACAGTTCCATGTCCTTCCTGTGCTGGGGGCTCCAGAAATGTATAGGCTGAGACAACTCCTAATTTATGCCATCAGCATATTGCTTGGGGTCAAAAGCCATAAAACACGTGGAAACCTCACCTCACTTTTGCTCCAACCTGAGAGTACATCTGAGACACCCTCGCTGTGGCTTGTTGCCAGTAGTCGCGTGGTTCACAGCTCAGAGAAGGAGGAGGCAGTTCTCAGAGGCCAGGCTGAAGCAAAGGGTTAATGTCCAGGGTCCCAGGTCCAGCCCAGACAGTAATTTTAGGGTCATGCTCCCCAGCAATAAATTCTCAAAACCCAAATCTCACTGCAGGGAAAGATGCTGTTACTCTTCATCAGGTAGAGCAGCATCTCAGCAAGTAACCCTTTAGCCTGGACCGCATGTGAGGCGATATGGGAAATAGATTTCTGCCAGCTGCTAGAGGCATCATGGCTGGACATCACCCATAGTCAGTAGGCTGCAGAGCCAGGGCTTGAAGGATAGGGTTTGACTAAAGAAAATGCTTCTTTGTTTAAGGGTACTCCAGAAAAATACTTGTGTTTTACAGATGCTGGGATATCAGAGGGTCATAATCCCCATCTGTCAGTCTGCAAACAGAGGACACTGATGATGTACAGCTTTGTCCCCTTCTCTCTCCCCACAACCCCTTTTTGCAACATATCACTCTCTGGCTCATTGTTCCAGGGCAGGAGAGAGGAGACTTGCACTGGGCACCGGGACCGCTGACCCATTTCTACAGTAAGTTGAGCACCACAGGCCGGGGTTGCACATGCAGAGCACTTCTGCTCCCCATGCGCTGGCCGAGACTACTCACACCACATGACGGCTGCTGGAAAGGCAGTTCACAAACACAGGAAAAGGTCTCTCACCTCATAACAGATCTGCCAGGCAAACTGAAAAGCAGGAAGGTAGACTTTCTCCTCTGGAGACCACTACTCCAGTCCTATAAAATTCACAGAGAAAGATTTTGGCAGGTTAGGGCTTTGTCTGCACTGCAAAAACCAAAATACACCTTGAATTAATGAGAGGAATGGCAAATCACACAGAAGTTGGGGTGCTGAGATGGAAAGTTCCCACCTTTCCTTGGAGTTTTAGCAGTAAGGTAGAAAAGTTGGCCAAGGGTCACCAAGAGCATCTACCCAATGCAAAAATGGGTGGCACATGGGCATGGAAAGTACATACAAGCCAACTCTTCACAATATCAACAGTAGGGGCAAGCCATGATCTGTGGTGGCAAGTGGAAAGCCTGTATCTGCTTCTGTAGCAAACCCTGAGCTCAAAGCAGCCACTGAAATGACAGCGTGAAGGCCATCATCTCCATGGAGGAGAACGGAGCATAACTCTTCTCCTCTGTGAATTCTGCTTCTATGAGAAAGTTTAGTCTTGCTGCAAGGCTGCATTTATATTGTGGCTGAAGGAATCGCTCCAAACTGGAGACCAGTAAGTTAAACAACCTCCCCAGCTTGTCTTTGTGCTGCAAACATGTTCCACCGAGCTTCAATAGTTTGGGCAACAGTGGGGCTGTGTGTCATGTATTATTTCTGGCCATCTGGAACAAGCATTAACCACAAATAAGCAAATTTGCTTGTTCTTTACTGCAAAGAAAGAAGAGCCTTGCCAGAGCAATGCTCATTTCCACCCATGACAGATGTTTTGGGCACACTTGGGTACCGACTGCTGCATGTAAACCAAAAGCCACCTTTCTCCATTCCTAGGATGTGCCAAGTTTCATGGGCTGAGATTCTGAAAAACTAGAAAGATGGAGGGAGGAGGGAAATAAAAATCAACCTTTTAAGTTGACTCCAGTTTACTCTTTTCCATGGGTTTTTGACCTGGTGTCCCTGTGGAACGAAGCTTACCCAGTGGCTCTCTGCTTCTCCTTGTCCTGCCAACTTTCACAGCCCTGGGCAGCTTGCAGGCGTAGCAGAGTGAGCTGTCTAGCACGGCTGCGTGGTTGGGCACAGAAGGGGATGCAGAAGCTGGGTCTCCCACAGACCAACTGAACTAGCGCTTGGAAAAATCCCCAAATCTGGGGATTGCAAACTTCCCAAAGTACCAGCCCCACGTTCTCTGTATCCACACACAGAGTTTCTTCCCCTCTCTCATTCATACAAAAGACGCTCTCTTACTTTCAACCTCCTACGTGAGCCAGAGGGACAAAATGAAATCAATAAATAACCACTGTTAGCTTCTGCATTTTCTAAGTAGCACACAGGGATTTGAGTACATGTAACTTCCATTAACCTCATTTAGAGTCCAAAACATAACACTCTGGCCACAGCTCTGCAAACACCGAGACTCTGCTGCAAGCCACTGGTGCTGGCAAGCCCTTGCTGTTTCTTTGCCCAGACCAAGGCTGGGCTTTGGGGGATTTTTTTGTTGTTTTTGTTTTGCTTTTAAAAGAAGAACTTCAGGATAGCAACCACTCTAGTTTCCCCCTGTTACTGTTTTCAGTTGCTGGCATTATTCGGAAGGGGCCTGTGATCCAGGACCATCTCACTCCCATATGTCGAGCCTTCAGTAGCAGGCTGCCAAAGTGCTCTGCACTTCATTGTTAATCTACGTGGGCTTGGAAGAGGTGACCAGGCTCTCTTACAGAAGCTGCCCTGAAAATGTGCATGCCCGGAGCTACTGGCTCAGTGTAGGAGAGGTTTTAGGTCCACATTCTCTGTTTTCTTTCCAGGTTTGTACACTTACATGTGTTTATGCTAGAGTAAGGGCAAAAACCAGCAAGAAAATAAAACCAGCAGGTGGATGAGGTCCTGGTATTTGTGGGCTTCTGAGACACTGCATCATTGATGCTGCTCTCCCATCTATCTGGGAGCAGGTACATATACAGGCAAGTAATTCTCACAAAGCATATCCTTTCCACAGATTCAGAATCAAGAAGTGTGGACAGCAGGTCAAGGGAGGTGATTCTCCCCCTCTGCTCTCAAAAATCCACACCTGGAGTATCATGTCCAGCTCTGGAGCCTCAACACAAGAAGGTCATGGACATCTGAAGAAGGTTCCATGAAGATGAGGGGGCTGGAACACCTCTCCTAGGAAGACAGGCTGAGAGATAAGGAAAAGACAAGGTTCCAGGGAGACCATATATCAGCCTTCCACTATATGAAGGGGGCTTGCAGGGTAGCTTGAGAAGGACTTTTTACAAGCGTGTATAGCAACAGGACAAGGGGTAAGGGCTTCAAACTGGAAGAAGCTAGATTAGACATTGGGAAGAAATTCTTCACCATGAGGGTAGTGATGAGGCACCTGGAACAGGTCACCCAGGGAAGTCATAGAGACTTCAAGCCTGGAAGTGTTCAAAAGCAGGTTGGATGGGACCTTTAGCAACATGGTCTAGTAAGATGTCCCTGCCCATGGCAGAGGCAATTGGAAATTCAAGATCTCTTCCCACCCAAACCATTCTGTGATTTACATAGAGAGCCATAAAACCACAGAGCACTGACAGCAAGTGCTGCCAACCAGAGCAGAAGAGCATGGAGCTGTATCCCACAAAGCTTTTGCAATCAAGACAACATCACCGCATCCCTGTGTATCAAAAGTATGACAAAAGCAACTCTTTACATTAGGTAAAAGCAAAACGTTCACTTGCTGCAGGAATTGCCACAGCCTGAGAGGAAAGCATTCCTTACTTTTAGTTTTCCATCCTTGAAAGGCACAGATGTAATTAGCAAAGGAACACAAAGTGTAGTCTTCCTTGTCTTTGCTCTGAGTCACATCAAACACCTCTCCAAGCTGCATTGCAGTAACGCATTGCTGTTCACTCATGCCATGATCAGCCTGGACCTTTGACTTTGCATTTTAGAGAAGCTGTAGGACAGTCAGAAATTGTTTCCCTATTTATTAATCCTTTTCAAGAATACCAGTTTCTAATCAGGGCTGGGCACAGAGGAAAGCATCCTTCAAGATACTCATCAATGAGTTTTGGAGGCAAGTGAATGGCTGCAGGGTTTTCCTTTGTAGTCATTTTCCTTTTTTATGAACTGTAAATAAGACCCAAAAAAAAAGATGTTTTGTTCTTAAAAGGGCAAAACACAAACCCAAATATTTTTGTAAGAAAGTTGGAAAAGAAAGGAACCTGTACACTTACATTTCATGTAACTGAAAACTTCACTTCAGGTAAAGACACTTCCATGAGCATTCACTTCCTGCAGGGGAGAAGGGAAAAAAATGAGATATCCATTTGCAACACTTGCGTCACAACGTTTTTAAACAAATGCCTTTTGTTTAAAGAAATTCAGCTGCATCTCGAGCAGTTCAGCACATGTAAAGAAAGTGTGTGTGTGCTGCTGGCAGAGGCATTTCTCCATCACAGCATTTACATGGGTTCCTTAATAAAAAAGAGCAGCTATGGGTTCTTTTCCTCTCCTTCAACATCACCGGTGTGGATGAGGAATCTGTGAGCTCAGGCTGCAAAAAAGAGAACCACATTAGCTAGAAAATACAAAAGTAGATGTCCTCAACGAGTGATTTGTCTTCAACTACACTTAAGCAAAGCCTTTAGGTCACATCTGGAGATGAGAGAATAACATACACACAAAGCTGTATTTGTACACATGGATGCAGTTCCATACACCTGCTCCTAAACTAACGAGCCCATCTACGCAGAACAGAGCGGTTGGCACAGGAAGGTACATGCCGTCCTGCACGGCTGTGGAACAGTGGCCTTCACAAAACCTCCTCTACTATGTCCTCAGACATCTGGCTTGGGTTCTCTGGTATATGAGAGGAGCTGTGCTTCCACACAGCCTTCCCCTCAAGCAGAACATGGAAAGATCTTTTTTCAACCATTTCACAAGCCCTCCTGTTTTCCCAAATTTTGAGAAAATGTTAAACCTCTGAGGGTTTCTCTCTCCCTGCCCTTAGCTCAGGTTGAAGCCAGTCAGTGAGGAGGGCACAGAGGCCCATTCACAGGATGATGGTATGGACATGATGGGTTGTTGCAGTAACACTGTTCTGCCATATCACAGTGCACTTCATTTCTGCAAGAAGCTGTCCAAACCCATTGATAGGCACAACTGTGCTTAAGTACTGAGTCTCAGCTCCATGGTACAGCTACATCCAGGCATGAGCAATGTCAGTGACAGCAGAAGGCACTACCTGCAGTGCAGGAGCACAGGTGAGGTCTGCCTACAGGCATGCACAAGTGTCCCCACACACCTCTCTCACCAGCAGCCTTCTCCTTGCATAGCATGGGATCTGCCACCCTAAAAATAGGCAGTTGGCTGACAGCTGATCTCCACACAAAAGACTCTCCGTATCCCAGGAATTTCCCATGACTGACAGAGGGGAGCAGCCCTGCTTTGTGCTCCCAACCCGAATACTGCTGTCAGCCCATCAGCATCTTCACAGCTGAGCTTGCTGCAAGCCCCAGCAGCCCCACACACGCCCCCACAGATACCTCTCCCCAAACCCTGCCATGGAGAAAGCCAGCATGGATTTACAACAGCATATACAAACCTGGGCTTTTCATATTCTTGAAGTCTGGGCTGATTTTCCAGTACACATTTTGTGATGGATCTATTATCTTTCCTTCCTTGGCACAGATCTGGTTTTTTGTTTTGGTTTTTTTTTTCCAACTCATTTTCACCAAGTCCTTGTGGTTTTCATGGTGGTGTTTTACAGCATCCATGCAAGGTACTCAGGGTGGGACATGCACAGCATGGGAGCCAAAAGCTGCTGACCCCAGCAGTAAACTATGAAACAAACCTAGATGGCCAAAGGCATAAAGCTGCCTGAAAGGCATCAGCAAAGTGACACCATGGGTAATGCTATGAAACTTAGGATGGTTTTGACAATAGTCAACAAGCTTAGAGAGGACCTTCCTGCCTGCTGATGCACCACTCTGTTTTAAGAAACTCTACCTCTGTGCTTTTGCTGTGGCAGAACATTATTGCAGCAACCCATCATGTCCATGCCATCATCAGCCTGATGGTTTTGTTCCCGCCGTGAGAGGAGGTGGGAAATGGAATAGAAAAGGAGCATCTGGAGATGACAGCATCTCAAGGGGAAGTACAGCCCAACCAAAGGAGACACAGGGCAGGAAAAGCCTAGATGCGGCTGCCCAGCGTGACCAGTGGGCAGAAGGACAAGCCAACCACCCATGCAGAGCACATGCACACTGTAGGAGCAGTAGCTAGGGACAGATAAGCCCAAACCTGGGGCAGCACATGGCAGATGTCACCATAAATTACCAGAGAGAGCCAGGAGAAGCAAGGCACTTTTTCAGGACAGCAACAGCCTACATAGAAGTTTGGACAGTCAAGGCAGGAGCCAGGAGCTTCAGACTCTGGGGAGATAGCAGATATTAAGTCCATCCAAGCGCCACCTGCTATGGCCAGTCAGTGTTGCAAAGCAAGCCCACTGCAGATGGACAGAGGTCCATAACAGGCTGATAAATGCCTTCTCTTGTCGTTACATTATCCCCACACACTTAAATCCCAGAGCAGAAGTCACCAGCTCAGTGCAGACCCCCAGCTGCGTTTCCTTGCTCGCGCCTGCCAGGCGGGGCAGCAGGAAGGTGCAAGCACTGCTCTGACTCCAAATTGCTTTGTTGTCTATTTATACCCTGCCCTCTGGAAGCAGCTCACTAGTGGCTGTCACTCAGCATCTTATCTCTCCTTGCTTCACAGGCTGCCTCCTGGTAGCCCCGCTGCACCCTTGCTGCCACTTGGGAAGCTGCTCCCTTCCCAGTCACAAGGTACCCAGATTGCACTGTCTGGTTAAAAGGCTTCACTCCTCTTAGCAAAGCAATAATGACTTGCTGATGATCCCAAGATGCAAACCATTACCTTCATTTTGTTCCTGACATGCAGAATTTGATATCTCTTACTGCAGAAGTGGCCACCTAAGGCAGGACACTGAATGAGTTTCACCACCACAAACTGTAGCAGCCCCTTGTGCACACAGCCTTGGATCTCAAAGTCCTTCAAGAAGATTTCCATGTCATTATCCTTAGCTTGCAAAAGGGAAAACAGAGGCACCGAGGAGTTAACTCACATGTACACTCAAAAGCCATGATCCCAAAGCCTCCGAGTCTGTAAGACATCAAGAGCAGCAGGACAGCAGTGACTGATCCATGAGTGTATGTAGCACCTACCTCCCCTCACGGCCCTCTCAGTCAGCATTTCAGACTGATTCTGTTTGCATCTGTGGGGACTTTCAAAAGAAAACCACATTCCCCACCCTGAGACTGGTATTTAGAATGGTCCAGAGAAAACTTCCCATTAAACCAGCTCCTCACAAGATCACAGAGAATGAAAAATCTCCCTGCCCCTAGGTCTTTCTGAAAAACACTGTGGGTAACACAAGCCCTCCTTACTCTGGTGCAAATGAAAATTCAAGGAGCTCTTGACTCTTCACCTGAGCATAAGTTCAAGAGCAGGAGGGATCAGGGCCACTCTTCCTCCTGGACAACCTCTAGAGTGTGACAAAAGCCATAAACCAAAGCCAGAAATGGTGGTCCAGGAACTACAAGAGGATACTAGTGCCTGAGCAGTGGCTAGCGAGACCATCTCACCTCAAAGGAGGACCATAGTGGTATAGGAGCCCAGTCTCACACAAAGACGCATTCCAGGAATGGACTATGATCCCTTGGGCACCAAGTCTCTGTTAATCCTCATTTTCCCTGTCAAGAGGACAGGGTAGCAGATAGGCACCAGGACTGCCAGTTCTTTTTATGAGCAACAAATGTGCCTGCAGCCCAGGGACCCTCCAGCTGTCTCCAGAGCTGCTTGCAAAGCCACAGAGCCAGAAGATGTCAGCTGGGGCTTGGGGAGGCCATCCCTTCCCAGCTCTTCTTGCACAGTCAGCTGGTGGGGACGAGGGAGCAAGAAGATGGCAGCCGTGAGAAGCAACAAGGCTGTCAGCACCTGCTTGTCACAGAAAAGCAAATGGAAAAAGCAAAGCAGACAAAGCAAGGAGCAGGCAGGAGCAAAGCAAAATTGGGATCTCCAGCCCAGGTGAAGGGAAGGCAGCAGGGTGACAGAGATTCATGATCCCACCACAGTGGCAGGTTTGAGTCACAGTCATAGAGAGGGCTGACTTGGTTGGGTTATACACATGGCAAATTGAGTTAAAATCAGGCTGTAGAGGCTTCAAGACTGACAAAATCTCATCTCCACAACAGCCTGTGAAGACCACAATGCTGTTACAAAGCTATCTCAGAGCACCATCCACCCTGAAACACACCTGAGTTGTTGGCCACATGCGAGATCTTGTTTAGCCAAGGCCACATCCATCCTGGGGAGAAGCAAACTCCTCCTGCCAGGAGAAACACAGTGACAACAAACTCCAACCACTATGACCAATTTCCAAAGCATTTTCCATTTGCTTTCCTGAAATTCCTTTGGCTTGCAGTGGAAGAGCTGTGGGGCAGCTTCAGAGACCAGGGGATTGCTTCAAACTGATTCAAAGCAGTGATGAAGCTTTGAGTGCCATGTTGTCTGCTAAGATATTGCTCCTCTGGGCTCCTGGGAATGAAGGAAGTAAGCATTGCCTTCTGCTTGCAACAGACTGCTTGGCAGCACCGAAAGCTAAAAAGAAATCATTGCAAAATGCAATCCCTGTGCTATTCTCTTTTAAAAGTTTTAGCTGGAATTTAGGAGAAGTTCATTTATGCAGAAACTTTACTGTTTAGCTCCTCCCAGCAGCCTCATTTGCCCCAAATCCTGGGTTTGCTGAGCTCTCTGAAGAAGGATGCCCCCATCACTGAGCTCCCTTGTCACACCACTTGGCTAGGATTTTTTGGGCAAAGCTCAAGCACATCCTCCCAGCAGGCCTGGGGTCTGACAGCTCTCCTGCTCACATGCATTTTCACAGCTGGAAAAAAAAAAAACACAACTCTCCTCCTCCCTTAACATCTGCATGACAGATCAATAAGGTTAGTGCAATTCATCCCTCTGCTCCTGCCTACACCTTTATGAAGCTGCTTATGTACCTCGGGGACCCAAAAAGGAGCTCTCAGACAACACTTTCCATGTCAAGAAAAATTGCTGCCCTGTGTTTTTCAAACACTCTCTGTTCATAAAAAGTTTCAGTTCAGGAAGAAAGCACTCTGAGCTTCAACGATGCCTCCTGGGATACAAGAAAGCCTTGAAAGGATGTTAGACCATCAGGAACATCAACCACTTCACCCATCTCTGCCTTCTGTCCCCATTATCCAGTGGAAAGTGTCCCTGCCTGTGGCAAGGGGGGGTTTGAACTAGATGATTTCTAAGGTCACTTCCAAACCAAACCGTTCTATGATTAAAAATCGCGATGCTGTGATTATTCCTCCTGCCTCCCAGCTGCCTGCCTTTAGAAAGGGACTGGAAACGTGGTCCCAGCTCCGAAAAGCTGCTGCCATCTCCTGGAAAGAGGCTCCTTCCCTGGAGAGTGGGGACAGCATGCAGAGGTAGCTGGGATACGTGCCAGAGGGGACCTAGGGCCATCAGCACCTGCTGCTCCAGGGATGGCCTAATCTTCCCCCGTGATGTCATACCTGTCACCCCGAAGGCCGAGAGTGATATCAGAAAACAAGATCACGGTCATGTGCTGCAGAGAGCAGGTGGGGTCCACCGGGATGAGAGTTTGAGCCACCCTGGATTTCAGTGCAGGCTTCCCACAGGCAGGAGGCATGCTCCTTCCCAATAGCTTTCAACCAACGTGGGCAATGCTTGGGCAGCAGGGCTGCTTTTTTCCCTTCCCAATTGCAAAATCAGAGCCTTTATGGAAGGAAGTGGTGCAGGATGGCTCCCCCACACCTGAACCCCGTCCATCCCCATCAGGAGGCTGAAGAAGGAATCATCACAACGCTCTGGGTCTCCTTTGATCTGCAGCACCCCGTGGCTACAGCACAGCTGCCCGAAATATAACCTGCCACTTCCTTAGGTCCACACAGAGACAAGCTGCAGCCCCAGGAGCCTCTCTGGCACCAACACACACTTTGATAAACACATCTGTCAAAGCGGGTAGGGGTGAATTTTTTTTTTCCTCCCCCCACCTAAAATAAATAAATAAATAAAGTCTTAGTCATCTGTCCCTGATGCCACAAGCCCGAGGGGTTCAGATTGCCTTCCCTGAAGAGCGGCGCCCGCCGCAGCACAGCTGATAGCCCCGCAGCAGGCTGCGTGCTGCCCGTGACCGGCCCCTGTGAGCGTCACCGCCGTATTTATATCCTTTTATTGTGCCTGAAACCATCGTGGAGAAACAGGTGCAGGGCTGCCTGTGAAACGGCAGCCAGCAGCATCTCCCCGAGCCTTGAGCCTTTCTGGACACCGGTGTGGACATACGCATGCAGGAGGACAGAGCTGGCCCTTTTGAATCCACTCTGACAAAATCTGAATCCACTCACAAACAAAAATCAATCCTGGAGGAGGGCACACACCAAGGCACAGTCAAGACCTGATGGGTAGATTGAACCGTCATGTGTGGTTTCTCTGATAGATGCCCTGCTTCAGCCCATGCAGCTGCTCTGAGGGGACACAGCCGGTTGGTAACACCTCCATGTGCCCCAGGGAACCCTTTCTGGCTACTTCAGCAAATAACTCACTCCTGCCTGTCAGCTGCCACTCCAAGAGTGCAGTCTTGGTAGGAAATGCTCTCCCAAAGGCGTCTGAGTGGGATGTGCAGCTAATAGGGGTGCAGAAAGGCCATTTAGGGGTACATTTGGCTTGGACTGTGCCTCTAACCTTGGTTCTCACCTTGCAATTGCAGCAAGGATTTGCTGGAATGCATCTGTGGTTCTTCCATGGTGAGGTGGGAATGTCTTCTTCAGAGAAAAGTAACTTCTCTGGACACAGGCCAGGCTCTGCCTGCTTGAAAACTCCCCATCTTCTTCCTTAGCAGTAGGTTGGTTAACACTTTTCCTTGGTCAGTCCCCAAGGAAATTTCCTTTTACAATCTGGAGCAGAAGCACAGTGTCCTCCCGCAAACTGAAAGAGAAACATGGCTTGAGGTGAGTGTGTGGTTTGTTGCCCTTCCTAGTCAATGTCACCATCTAACCAGAGATGAACCTGACCCAGAATTTTCCAAGGCAAAATTAAAGCACACCAGGATGACACCTGGTGGCTTTATAGCCACTTTATAGTGAAGTGTTTTGACTGAGCAGGTACCACCACTCAGATTGACACCTCCCAGCCCCATCCAGCCATCTCACACATCAAGGGGAGCACTATGCAATAGCATCAAGTTCACAGCAGGCTGGACACCCCTCACTTCTCCCTTGGAGCAGATGTGGGATGATATTAGAATTAGCAATATAACACTCCAGTACCTGGAGCCTGCCTGGTCTGGGGCAGCAGCAAGCTGAGCAGATTTCAGTAGAAGCTCACGGATGCAGCTTGCCTTAGGAGGTGCCTGTTTTTCATGGAAAGGAGACAGGAAGCCTTGGGTTAACTGATCCAGCATTAACACTTCATTGGTAGAAATCAAAGCTGAGTTTAGCTTTGAAACTCATCTTTTATAGGTAGAGTCATTATCCAGTGTAGCACCATACTGTATTACCCCAGACCAGGATAAAGCCAGGTGCCACTGTGACAACTGCTATTCAGCCTTGAGTGAAAAAAAATCAACCCTTTTCCTTCTCTTTCTTCCTGAGCAGGGGAGGAGCAGAGGCAGTTGGTGTCAGTGTCCCCTGCAGTTGAGCACCTCATAAATCTCTTCTTTGGAAAAGCAGGGCAGCCCTGCTCTGCTGCTGGGGAAGAAAGCAGGCATTGTTCAGCCTCCAGCTCAGGTACGCCGCGGGGAGTGTCTGCGCCAAAACTCAAACGTGTGCACTGGGGGACAGGCTGCTGTGACAGCCAGGGCAGCCTGGGCTGATGAAAGACCTCAGCTTTCCTCCCCACTGGGCTCCAGAGAATAGTGCTTCCGATTCTTACATCACTTCGAAGGATAACAGTGAAATTTATAACATATTCAATGGAAAGTACAAGATCGAGTTCACCTCCACTGTTCCTTCCACACACATGCTAGGGGGGTGTGTTGAAGAGTGAAGCCGGGGGGGGTGTTTGCCCCAGTACTATGCCCAGCAGGGCAGAGCAAAGCTTTCATAGCCAGCTTGCCAGCATCCTTCTTGACTTTAAGGCAAACCTCTGGGCACCTTTCCCCACCACCAGCCTGGGTTTGCTGATCTCTATAACATGTGGCTCAGCAAGGGGAGACCCTGTCCTCCATGTCATTGCCATGGGGAAAATGCTTCCTCTCCCTCCGCTCACCTCCTCCTGGGAAACCAAAGGTCGGGGAGCCAGAAGGAAATTTATGGACTTCCCCTCCTAAAAGACTTCTCCAGATGGGTCTCCAATACAGGACTTTTTTTCCAGGTGAACGGAGAGAGAGGGCAGATGGGCAAGGGCAAGACCACAGGCCACATTTTTCTGCTCATACCAAAGACATCAGGGCAGAGGGCTCGGCAGGTGGCCAGTCTGCTGCTACTCCTCAAGCAGCAACAGTATCAGAAGACAACCAGCTCAGTGAGGGGCAAAGATCACACAAGCTCCAAGTTCCTCATTTGCATCAGACCAACAGCAATAATCCCCATCAGAACAAGGAGTAGCTAGAGCTGCTTCCAAAAAATCACTGTGTGCCAAACAGCAATATTTTGACGATTTGATTCAGTAGCCCACACTAGGAATAAGCCCTGCTTGAAAAGAAGGAGGCATGGCAGGTACTGCACAACATCCTGCCACTCCATCTCACCCAGACTCACAAGCACCAACCTCACAAAAACCATGTCTACTTGGGCAGCTGGGCTGAGGGGTGACATTATTTCCCTGCTTTTCATACCAGTCACCTGCAAGCAGCCAGCACAGCAGGACCACAGGCATCATCCAGCCTACCCAGATCGCCTGTCAGGAAGAGGAAATGCTACGCATTTTCCAACTGCTTGTACCTGTGCCAACACTAAATGCCGTCCCTAAAAATACCAGTGGAAAGGAGAGATGTGCCACCAGCCGCTTACCCCCCCACCCCCATCCAGGCCACCACAGCCACCCTGTTATTTTCAAACGAGGCAGCAACTTGAAGCAGCTGAGCAAGACCCAGCCTTGGCTTTCACACTTCAGAGGGTGACAGCCCAGTGTCACTCACCACCAGGCAGCAGCAGAGCCACGACAACACAAACCGGCTGCAGGTAGAGCTGACATCCCAGGAGCCGCTCTTGTCACCCACACGACACCAGGGGCTTCGACCAGCGCCCCGAGTGAAACTGAGCTCCTGCGACGCTTGCCTCTGACCAGCAGCCAGTCCTGCATTGCTTTAGCTCAAGCGGCTTTGATCCCTCTGGCAAACAGCCCCAGGCACCTCGCTGGCTCCCCAAAAAGCCACATCCTCTGCTCCCAGTAGAGGGGGAGGGATGCAGCGCCTCCCGTGGGAGACTCCCACCACAAAGCAAAGCTACCCGTGGCCCCTGCCAGTCTGTATCAATATCCAGCTGCAAGAGGTATCCCTCAGCCCCAGACAAGTGCACCCAGTATAGCCCACATCACAGCCCAGCTGGAGCAGCTCTCCTGATAATTCCTTTTAATTGAACACTGCCTTATTTCAAGGTCTGACTCGTTCTGGGTAAGTCGGGATGAAGTCATTCAGCCGCTGAGAACGGCCTTCAAGTTTCCAGCTGCTTTCCTGTCCCAACAAGCAGAAGGAGGTGGCTAGGACAGTTCAGGGAGTTTAATTAGGCACTCCAATGCACCATGGCCCTGGGCAGGGCACATACGAGGGCTGAGTTGGGTGTCATCAACCTGCAGCCCAAGTCATTCCTCTGGGGGATTTGCACCTCCCAAAAACTGGCACAGTCCAAGGGCTATCACATTGCTGTCACCGGCCAGGGAGAGCTCAACAGTGTCTCTCGCCTCCCCTCTAAAACAGATCTCTACAGCTAGAGGTACCCACACACTGTTCCCAACATCACTCCAGAGTCATAGAGAGGTTTTGCTTTTAGCTGTTAAGGAGTTTCCCACCTCCCACCCCAGCCCCACGTGCATGTCAGGGCATGGATACTTCGACAACACCCACGCATGGTATGATAGGCAAAACATCCTGAGAGTCCTTCTGAGGGCAAGAAGTGCAGCAGCTACATCTCTGCAACCACTTTGAAAGACAGTCTGCAAAGGTAGCAAAATCCACCTCTGCCTGCACCCAAGACACAGAATAGGAAAATCTTTCCTGCCAATTTTGTAGAGGGAATTTGCTGGCTAAGCAGGACCTTACAGTGCTTATTTAGAGTTAAACAAAGTGCCCTTTTTTTTTTCTCCTGTGCAGTGCAGTCAGATCACCTCTTTAAAGCAGCTGTAAGGCCTGCTTGGGAATTTGGAGTAAGCAGACCCACCTGATGCCTGTGAGCATCCCAGGACAAAAGGTTTCTGTGAGGATGAGGCGAGTGTCCGGGGTGAGAGCATGGAGGCCACCAGCGGCACAAGCGCAGCTGCCCCAGATCCAAAGGGATGCACCAGCATAGCAAAGAAAATTGATGATGATGAGGGAAGCCCATCAGGCTGCATGCTGGCCCCACAGATTAATGGCCTCCACAACGAGCTGCACATAATGGCCAAGTTCAGACTGCAGTGGCTGGGAGCTGAAAGGCAATGGCCATAAATAAGCCGAGGGAAAGAGGGAAGACAGAAGGCTGGCAAGGATAAATAAATACTCACACTGCAGCAGGGCTGGGAGCATGGACAGGGAGAGGGGCCACAGCACCAGGGCAGGATACAGCCCACATTAGGATGGAGATACTGCCACAGAGGTGGCTGCTTCGGGGTGAGGATTCCTCACTCAATAACATCACTTGAGCTGTTTCCCTGCCAGATCATCCTCCCACACAAAGCCACAGCCAGCTGATAAAGGGCCCATATCATACTTCCTCCCACAGAACACAGCAGAGGGACAAGAGTAACCAAAGTGGCTCAGCACAGGGGATTTTGGGTCTAGAACCTCCCCATTAAGAAGGCTGCCAACACTTCTCCTCCAGGCCTTAAGATCTCAACATGTTTCTCCACAACTGACTTGACCAACTGGTCTTCCCTCATCACCTTCTTCAGCCAAACCTTGGGCTTTTTGCCCCTTCCAATTATTGTCCACCAATCAATGGGGGTGATGGGGGGAGCGGAGGGCACAGAGCTGGATATTTCCCTCATTGTCGCCCATCTGCTTCATTCATGCTGGTTTCTCTCCTCCAGCTTAAACAAACTCTTTGCATTTTGTTGTGGTCTCTTCTTTTTCTCCCCTCCCCCCTTTTTTTTTGTCAAGGAAAACCTTGCCCAAAGAGCCGCTGTGATTTACTGCGGCGTTAACAAATGTCAGAGCTTGGGAGCCTTGTAGGAACTGCACTCTGGCAGCCTGCCTGGACAAACACACTAAAAGTCAACCCTGGCATGGATACTTGAGGAATTAGTGTCCATACAAAGATGCATTAAATAGAGGGAGAAAGATGGGGTGGGGGTGGATTTTTACAACGAAGGATTGAAAGCTTCCTCAGGGATGTTTAACATATGGTCCTTGTCCTCTGCACCTGCCCCACAGCCACTGGATTCCCATCCTTGTCACCAGACCCAAATGCCACTTCAGTCACAGACCCTGCTTGTCTGGCAGGCCTGGGCCCACCTGCAAGGTGGGGGTTTGGATGGATGTGTTTTGACAGTTAATTTCATAGAATCATAGGATTATTCTGGTTGGAAAAGTCCTCTAAGGTCATCAAGTCCAACTGTCAGCCTAACACCATCATGGCCACTAAACCATGGCCCAAGGTGCCATGTCTATACATTTTTGAGCACATCACTGGGATGGTGACTCCACCACCTTTCCTAGGCAATCTATTCCAATGCCTGGTCACTCTTGCAGGAAAGAATTTTTTCCTAATATCCAACCTAAACCTTCCCTGACAACTTGAGGTCATTTCCTCTTGTTCTATCACTCGATACTAGGGAGAAGAGACCAACCCCCACCTCACTACAACTTCCTTTCATGGAGCTGTAGAGAGCAAAGAGGTCTCCCCTCAGCCTCCTCTTCTCCAGACTAAACAAGTCCAGGTCCCTCAGCCACTCATAAAAGCTGTTCTCTAGACCCTTCACCAGTTTCATTGTCTTTCTCTGGACACACTCCAGCACCTCAATGTCCTTCTCGCTGAGGGCCCAAAATTTAACTCAGTATTTGTACTCAGCACTGCTGTGGCTGCACCTTGGTGGGACAATCACTTCTCTGGTCCTGCTGGCCACACTATTGCTGATACTTGGTCACCTTTGCACACTGCTGCCTCGTGTTTAGCAGTTTCTCCCTCAACCCTCTCTGCCAGGTGGGGTTCGATGGTGATAGACACCACATTGCAGAGCCACTACTGCTTGGCAGAGTTTCTCATTTGCTACCAAAAAACTGTGTTTTTAATGTGCAAAGTGAGGGGGGGGAGGGAGGAAATCTATAAATCCAACATTTTTTCTTATGAAAACTTTACATCCAGTTCAGTCATAGGGGAACACATCGGACCTACAGGTATCCAGGAAGGAAGAACCACTGCGAAACCAGAGACACATTTAATGATTTTAAAGATCTCTCAGCATTTCCCCATTGGCTGCCAGCAGCTCCCCAGCCCTGCCTGTGTTGGTTGGACCATTACTGCAGCCAGGTCGGGTCAGCCATGCGTCCCACACAACCCTGCTGCTCTGCGATTGTCATCTGCCTGGCTCCCAAGTGTTGCACTAGGGAGGAATATTCTGTGTACACATGGTGTGTGTTTTAAAGGTTAATTCCTTCCCCAGCACCTTCTGTTCAACAGATTTGTCCAGCATCATCCACTCCATAGCAAGCAGCCCTGTGCCAGCAGAGGCACACTCAGCCTTGCAAAGCACAGCCAGGAGATGTTCCTTGGTTGATGCCAAATTTCCAGAAGACCAAAACCAGAATATAGAAAAATACTGTGTCCTAAATTAAATGAAATAAAATACACATCCCCTGGGGCTCTCAGTAGAACAAACCATTTTTCCCAAGCAAATGCATTTCCATATATGTATTGACTGGCTTTGAGGAAGGGTGGATGGGGAAGTCTCTGGAAAGGTGGTTAGATGAATTGATGTGCTGTAAATCTCCTACATTAACTGGGATATCATAATCCACAGTAATTTAACAACTTAAGGATCATCATTTTGACCCAGCTGACATGATATTACCTTAGTTTACCTCTATGTCCTGCCTCCAAAACACAGCTCCTCATCCAAGACTCACAGGAACACACCAGGGATAAGCTGTTGGAGATGCCTTGGCAACACCGCTTCTCAAGGGAACAATTGGGGTCCCTACCCACTCTCCAGGAGAGCATTTCCTTCTCCACTGCCTATTGTGGGAATACAGTAGATCAGGTTGGAGAAGGGCCATCCAGTTCCTTGCTCCACAGAAGTCTCCTCAATGATCTTCACCCATTTAGGGCTGCAAACTGACACAACACACAACCTACCTGTGCTTCAGTAACCACAGGGCAAAAGCTCAGGGCAAAATGCCTCTTTATTTGCCCTGCCAGGCAAATAGAGTTCAGCTTAGGAATTAGTTGAGTGCCAAAATGCAGGAAAAGTGGCTGCTCTGGCTACTCTTTCCACTGTAGGAAGACTTAGCACCATTGTGGACCAGCCAGCTCTTCTCTCAGCTGCTGCTGAGCCAGCACACGGAAAGACCAGTCCCAGCCAGGTCCCACACATCCATTACCAAGAAAGCACCAGAATGGAAAAAGACCTTAAGATCATCAAGTCCAACCATAATCTAACAGCTTCCTGTACACACCTGTTAGACCATGTCCCGAAACACCTCTTCCAAACATCTTGTAAATACCTCCATGAATGGGGACTCCACCACCATCCTGGGCAGCCCAATGCTGCCTGTTACAGCACTGTTACAGTGCTCAACGGCCCTTTTGAAGATGCTTTCCCCTAGTACCAAATCTAAACCTCCCCTGGTGCAACTTGAGGCCATTTCCTCTCGTCCTATCACTTGTTANGATGGCCACACTATTCCTGATACAAGCCAGGGATGTTGTTGGCCTTCTTGGTCACCTGAGCACATTCCTGGTTTATATTCAGTTGGCTGTCAACCAACACCTCCATATCCCTTTCTGCCAAGCAACTTTCCAGCCACTCTCCCCCAAGCCTGTAGCATTGTGTAGGGTCATTGTGATCCAAGTACAGGACCTGATACTTGGCCTTGTTGAACATCATACAGCTGGCCTCAGCCCATCAACACAGCCTTTAACCCCAGCACCAAAGCCAACTCTCTAGTCAGCCCAGGCTGCTGCACCTTCAACAAAACCCAGCCTGCTCCTCACCTTTCTGCTAGTGCTACACATATCACAGGGCTCCCCTTTCAGCTTTTCCACCAGAGATGGCCCCACTATGAATGGGTTCCTGTTTCACCCTCAGTGTGGGATAAATGGGAGAGTCTCAGCCTCTGCAGCACTTCGTAACTCAGGATTTTATTAGCCCCCAAGCCTCTCCAGTTCCAAGAAGCTCTAAAAAGAGACTTTGATTTTGAGGGTCTGGGTTTTGGTTTTTTTTAAAGAATTAAACTACCTTTCATCACAGCAAAATGCACAGCAGAGTTACAGGAAAAGGGTGAAGAGGAAAATTAAAGTAATTAGGAGGAGTTACTAGAAGGCTTGGGACTTCTATGGATGCATCCACTCCACGGTGAAGGAGCTTTTATTCTATCCCAGTAGGGCAAGAAATATCTCTGGTTGGCCAGTAAGTGTTTTGGAAACAGTGCAGCCCCTCACACAAACTCATGGTGGGGAGCCCTTGACAGAGGCTTGGGTGCAGCCTGACATGGGCTGCTGAGACCCCAAAGTCCAGTCCACTGGCTTGTTGGAGCCTTTACAAGCCTGCAGATCCCCACAGAACAGAAGTGGAGCCATTTAGTGCAGGTGAAAATATTTTTCTGCTGAAAAAGAGAAAAAAAAAAAAAGCTACTTGGGAATGCTGAGTAGAGTTAATAAAGCCAAGAAAGCCATATAAAGTGTTGAGAAAGGAGTCTTTAACCTCTATTTTAATACAAATGCTACATCACAAGTGTGTTGCTGTGCACTATTGGCTGAAGTACATCAGTCTTATCCATTCTATCCAGACCATGAAGGTTTTAAAACCCTGCCTGGTGGACTGCATTTGCTGGCTGACCCAGGGAGCTCTGCCAAGGTGGGAACCCATCCCAAGTTGCTCTGGCAGAGGCCACACAGTTTGGTCCTGGAAAGCCAGGCCCTGTGGCCAAGGCCTTTATAGTCAATCTTATAAAACAAAAAGATTGAAATAGAAATATGCATAAGCATGTGGGAAGACAATCTGGCTTCTAGAAATATGAAAATGCTGCAGCAGCACCTCTCTGGCTGGTGCCCCTCCAAGTTGCCCAACAGAGCAGGGCTCTCTGGGTATCCCAGAGAGCTCAGGGGTCTGAGGCTGGAATTGATGCTTAACTCCAAAATGCCCTGTAGTGAAAAACTCTATAAAGGCTGCTTCCTGACCTTGCTTTGAGCCTTGCCAAACCCCATTTCCACCAGTGAGATTTTGCAGTGAGGGGTTACACCAACAGTAATCAAGGAGCCACAGGGATCCCTCATCTGTGTTTTATGAGACTGACTTTGTTGGGGTGAAAAGTACAGAGGGAGCAGCAGGGAAGGCAGCACAGCCCCCTCCCCTCCTGCCTGCTTGCATTTTTAATTTGCTTTCTGCAAAACCCTGCTTTTGCTGCAAAGCTGGGTCATCAACACAGCCTTACAGGGGCCAGTAGTTGGGCTACAACAGCGAGAGATGAGAGCTGGTGAAGAGCAAGAGAGCAAAAGCGATGCCAGCAGCAAAGGAATCAGACATGGTGCCCTCTCATGAGAATACCCAAGCTAAAGAAGGAAGAAGTGACAGCATCATCGGGGGAAAACTTGGCCACAGGAGGCAAACTTGGACAGTACTATGAGAAATTTATATTATTCCCCCCTGAGTTGCTGCCTCCAGGTTTCTCCCCTCACCAATAACAGAGCTTATTTCTGCCTGGGACAGGCTGCTTGGGAATAGCACAAAAGGAAAAAAAAAAAAAAAAAGAAGAAGCTTGCCAGAATAATAAATAGCTGACAAAGGAGTAGCTTAAGAAGCATCCAGAGAGCTGCAGATGGTCTCACTCAGCCCCTCCAGCCATGGGTACAACCAGCACAGTCATGACCACACCATGGCACAGATCTTCAGACCAGGAAAGAGTCTAAAATGTGCTTGTCCCCTGCAGTACCCTGGGCTGCTTCCTGAGATATTATTGTTTTCCTTCACCCTCTTGATGTATTGTCCCTTAGCGTATTTGGGGTTTCCCAGCATGTGCCAAGAAACCACTGGCTGTGACGCACCAGCTTGTCTTCGGGCTGCCAGCAGCAGAGCTCCTTCCTGTGAGAAGCCAGGAAGTGCAGTCTCCTCAAGGATTCCCCAGGGTTCCCCCACCTTCTGGACCAGGGGAATCAAATATATCAATTTTCAACACCATCAGAAGATGTGAAAACAGCGATTGGAGGTGGAGGGGATGAGTATGATGAGCAGCATCTCTGTGGCTCTGTGAATCACACAGAAGCCACCTGAAGAGCAGAGTCTATCACACTCTGCTCACAATGCACCAAAGTCATCCTCTGCATTTTCCAGGATTTGGCCAAATAAAGGAGGGGAAGGGGAAAAAAAAGACCAGGCCACACCTTTCCTCAGCCTGGTTCCCAGGCAATAAAAATATCTTGGATCCAGAGCTCTAGCTTCACAGCTCAACCACTAACAGAATCAGGTTCTGGGCCAAGGCAGAGGGGAGCTCACCTGTGCCGCTCAGTTTTGTTTCCCACAGGGTGGATTTTGAGGACCCCAATTCCCAGGCAGCACTGGCAGAAGCCATTTGAGTGAGGAAATAATGGCTTTTTTTTCCCAGTGCTCCCATGTACTCTCTCCCCCTCCCTGCCCGTCGCCTGCTTGCAGCACTGGTGACCCCCTGCAAACTCCAATAGCTCCCCTGGGGACCTTATGCCCAGGGCTATGTTTTTTCCCAATCATTTCTTCAAATATATATTATGTCAGCAGCAGAGAAGGGAGGAGAGCAACAAAAATACGTTTTGCAAGTACTTGTCTGTTTACAGGTCATCAGGTTCTCCCTGGGGAGCCCCAAAGCTCTTTCATCTGCTTTTTGCTAAGTTTAGGTTAGGGAGGTTTTCGGGTGCAAGCACGGTCAGGGAAAGGCAAAGCCACTCTGGGCTCTGAGGAGGAATTTGGGCAGACAACAGGAAAGCTTTTTTCCCCGGCTGGGAGGCATCCAGTCGGGACAGAAACAATCCTGGCTGCTGGACACTTTATAAAAGTAAGAATAGATGTTTACATGCAGGAAAGCAAAGAACGGAAAAAGTTATCAACACCATTGTTAGCCACAAATAATTTCACCTTCTCTAGTCACGTGGCATAGTCAAGAAAACTCCCTGCTCTTTCTTATTTCACATCACATACCAGCAACTGCACAGCACCTACCCACTGCAGCATGGACCCATCCCACTGCAGAGCCTGTTTCCCATCACCTCTACATGGCTCTCTCACTCCCGGCGCCTTGTGGCCAAGACTACCTGACCCAAGCTCTGCTTTTGGAGCTGAGCTGCCCCTCCAACAGGTCTTTAATTGCAGTTTATGAAACACCCTGCCACAAACCAGAGTGTGAAAGCTCAGCTAAGGAACAGTCTCTAACAGCAGCATGGTTTGACCAGGGTCCTCCCCACACCAGAGTGCGGTTTAGGGGTTCACAGGCAGGTTTAGGCAACGTCAGAGCAGAAAGGGACTGAAAACATCTCCAAATAAGGGTCTTCAGAAATAAGTTGTGGTCTGCCCTTCATTATTTTGCACATGTGCTGCTCCCAGATGAGGATCTTTCCCAGTCTGATCCATGGCTGCCTGGTCTTTCATCAGGACCTTGCAGAGCGGTCCTGCCATGCCAGCCACGACCCAGTATGACCTTGCTGCTCCCCGGAAAATATAGCATGCAGCATGCCCGAAGCCCTCCATCCTGCCCGTGTCCGGTCAAGGCCAAGGGCGCAGGATCCCAGCACCACCTCCTGGCAACACACCGCCATGCATCGCCCTGAACAGTGGCTGCGGCCAGAAATGCCCCAACAAGCCACGGGGACCACCCGGAGAGAGAAACCAGGGGCTCTGCAGACCTCGGCTTTTCTTCTATCTGTCCAATCCTGGGTATTTTACCCTGTCCCCAGCGCCATGGTTGCTTCTGGAGTGGCTGTGGGTGCAAGACCCCCAGTTGCATCCCCGGCAAGAAGTAGCAGCTGCCTGCTGCGGGGTGAATAGAGGCGCGGCTCGCCCGAGAGGCGACCGAATTTAATTCGAGATGAATGGGCACCTCCCTACCGCCCATGACATTTTCATTGCAGGCTAACAAGGGGAGAAAAATCCAATTAGGCAACAAAAGGGGTCCCTAATCGGCCGTGCAGCTCGGCGTGGGGCAATCAGGACGGCAAGACATGCCACAAAACAGCAGAGATAGACCATGGGAAACAAGTAAACTGGCCCCAAAAGTCCTCTTGTGATATCAAAAAGGGCAGACTGCAGGAGGGAAAAGCTGCTGAGGTGCACCCAAAATACATAACTCTAAAGGCAGTTGCTGTTTGCACCCTTAGAGTCTCACCTGTAAGTCTCTCAGATCCCTGAGGCAAAGCAAAAATGGCCCAAAGCGAGCTGGGCAGGGCAGAAGCTCGAGTCCTGGGTATAGATAGAGTCTACAGGCAGGTCAGGGTAAGTAACCTGAAGCCAGAAGCATGCTGCTCGTGACACAAAATGCCGATAAAATTTGGCAGACTCCTGCCAGGGCATCCACCCACCAAATATTCAACAACACCCAGATTCAGGAGCAGAGAAACAATATCAGGGCTTATTAACTGGAGAAGTTTTTTCAAATCACACATTCTGGCCAACCCTCGGCTGCAGTTTCTCCAGCAACAGGTGCTCTTCCATGCACATCCAGCTAGTGGTACCACTTATCTCCCAGGCTCTGGTGCCTACAGCAGGGTAGGTATTGAGGGTGAGCCCCCTGTGCGAGCAAAACCCAAATGTGGGGACTTGGGGACACTGCAGGGTGCAGCAAGGGAACAGGAGCGCACTAGGAAAGGTGTGGCCAGGATGGGAACACACAAACAGCAGCTGGGTTTTAAAGGGAGTGTGATAAATGGGAACGCTGTGCTCCCGCGGGAATTATTAACGGCGGGGGGGGGGCTGAAACCTTGTTTTTGCCCCGAGAGCCGGGATGCACAGTGAAAGCCGATGGGCGGGAGCAGACAAGGGGAGCAGATGGTCGGGGGAGGCTGGGGGTCCAGCCAGGAGCAGGGGGTCCCCACCAGCATAGCACAGGGAGCTGTGGTAAGGTACGGCTGCTGCATCTCCCAATGAACACAGCTGGGCTGCACTGGGGGAAGGACTCCTGGTGTCCTCTCATTCCTGGAGCCCCCCGAGTGGCTCCAGCCACAGCTCCAGGTGGCCACTGTTGTGTATTGACCCAGCACTATCTCAACTCCCACCTTATCAGGGCCAGCTCCAGGCACCAGCACCTGCCCCATTAATCTTCCCTCTGTCCCACTGGCATGAGGTCTCTGTGGCCAAAACAACATGCCCAAGGAGGGAATGGGAGGGTTGGAGCCACTGGTGCCCCGGGGTCAGAGGATGATAGATTTTTACCTCAGAGGTGACAAAGAATTTCTTCTTTTTCTCTTCAGCTCCTGCTCGTTGGTATATTTATTGGTAGCAGCCTTTTCCCACTGAACTTTGGGTAATAGGGATGAGAGAAAACAAGCTCACCTTATATAGGGTGAGGGAGATAAATTCTCTGCAGCTGCTATCTGAAATAATGAGCCGAGCCTGAGTGAAGAGCCTACATTCCCCCCCACAACCTTCAAGGTGAAGATGGAGATGTGATTTCTCATGCTGGATCCTGCTAGACACAGGTGCACAAAGTCCAAGCAAGAATCACATCTGAGGCCCCAGAAAAAAGAAGTGAAGCCTCACAGCTCATGGCTCCCACTGCCTAACTCCTGACTGCAAGGACCAAATGCAATCAGAAACACCTGTGGGGGCCATTAAACACAAAACCTCTGTATGTCCCTCAGGGAAGGAAACCTCATGCTTTGGCCAGGGTGAGAACCTCAACAATGATGGCAGGAGGCTGAAGCAGTCTCAAATGCTGCATCCCCAGCACCCTGCTCTCTCCCATGTGCTTGTGAACACTGCTATGAGATTACACAGAGTTGTAGGGGAGACAGCAAGCACCCAGGGGAAAAGCTCATGCCTCCTGCTTACTCTATGATGGGTTTTCCAAGGGCATCCCTATCAAGAATATCCAAGGAGGCAGGATGATCTGAGCAGAGCTGATATCAAACCTTTGCCACAAAATCCATCTTAAGACACTGTGTCCAGGAATGAAGAAAGGTGTTGTGGATGTTGTCATACTCCTCCTTCCTACCGAGGTAGAGAGCATCACTAAATAATCTAGTTTAGAAGGGCAGATTGGCCATTAGGAAGAAGTTCTTTACTGTGCAGGTGATGGAACCCCGGAACAGGTTACCCAGAAAAACATTTGAGGCCCCATCCCTGGACAAATTTAATGTCAGGTTTGATAGGGCTCTGAGCAACCTGATCTAGTTGGGATGACCCTGATGACTGCAGGGGGATTGGACTACCTGACCTCTAGAGGTCCCTTCCAAGCCAGTGCATTCTGTGATTCTATGACTTGAATTCACAAGCTGATGGGGACCCTCTCAGAGGTTAGTTGGCACAATCCAGACCACTTCCAACCACATATATGGATTGATTTCTCCTTTTCATTGGGACTGTGAAGCCCACAGTTTCAAAAGGGCAGTGCAACACTGGGTGGATCTCATTGGAAAACTGGGCTATCACATCAGTCATGTGCTGCAAAGCCTCTGAGTAGAGAAGAGGAAACTGAGGAGATCCCATGCCAGTGACTGCCTCTCAGGAAGTTCATGCTCTTGTCCTCTCATTACAAGTCCCTGAAACCTTGAAATTGCCTTTCATTCTACACAGCAAGGTCCACCTCTTAGTGAGGGCATCTCATGAACCCCAGGCAGGTACTGAAGGCTGCTTTGAGTAGCTGGCACCCAGCCCCATCCTCCTTCTCACCCTCCCAGCCTGGGCTGGGCAGACTGGATGAAGTTTTCCCCTTCCTTACACACACTTGGGATCTCCTTTCAGCAATTGCTCTTTTTTTTTTTTTTCCTTTTTTTTTTTTTTTGTATTGGTTTTTAAAAGGGGGCACTGCAGCTTTAAAAAGCTTCCCAGACTTGCCTTTGTGACCGGAGGAGAGGGTGGGGTGGTGGCGGAGGTGGGGACCCAGAAGAATGAAATAAGGAGAAGTACAACAAAAAGAAGTTAAAAGTGTGAGTGACAAGTTTTCGGCAACAGGCTTCAGCCCCTGTGGGGTCGTTTGGGTGAAGAATGGCAACAAATGAACAAATGAGCTGGATTTTCATGCTTGGTGGACGGTGAATGAATAAGCATCTTTTAAAACCCTATCAGGAACTCTTTGGATTGTCATTATAGCTGGAAGGAGGGGGAGAGAGGCAGACCTTTGAGGGCTGACCATGTGAAAGAATCCCAATTCTTAGCCTTTTCTCTGCCAGCGAGCGTGGCTGCACCAAAACGTGCAGGAGGGCGGGTGTGCAGCCGCAGCTGAGCATCCTGCCACAGCCCAGCACTGGAGCATCTCTGGGGAACCCTGAGGTGCCCCGATGATCTTTGTAAGAAACAAGAGGATCTGCTCCACTTGCGAGAGCCGCCCCCCCACCCCCCCTCCCCGATTGCCAGCAGTGTGGAGGGGACAGGCAGCAGTTTGCAGCCCCAGCTGCCTCCTCTGCCAGGAAACCTGACTGAGATGTCAGAGGCAAACAATGTGAAAGGGCAGAAGGCAACTCACTTAAAGCCATATTTAGAGCACAGAGTGGAAGCCTGAGGTCAAAAGAATTGCCCTGGGATTATGGGAATCACCATTTTCTTGCCTGCGTTCAAACACAAGGGAGCCAGCCAAGACCAAGGAGGAGAGAGATGAGTCTCTCACTGAGGAAAAGGCCCTGGTGTTTCCCCCTCCCTGGCCCTGGCAATGAGCATGGCCTCTCTGAGCCATGCAAATCATTTACAGGCTCTGTTTTCAACTACTTGTTATCCTTACCTCCCTGTTTTAACCTTGAGCAGAACAGAATTTGCTGAATATCCTTCAGCCAGAGTCCAACAGTAAAATGCAGCTGCAGAGAAGAGGGGAAGGTTTATGGGGAAACAGGCTTGAAGCCTCCTTATTCCTGAATAGAGGATAATACAACATATTCAAAAATCTCCTTGTCAAAATAAAGGAGACCTAAAACTGAACCTTGGAGGCATGGAAACATCATCTTGTAGTGAGAGGCACTGCTGTGGCTGCAAAAATAAAAGTTGAGTCTGCCTTGCATGGGATTTCAGCAACCAAACTTGGCAATGCCTGGTCTAAGCTTGTTTTCAATCCACTGCCTCCAAGTATGTGAGGGCACAAGCCTGTGCCTCTGAAACGGTCGTGGTCCCAGCAGCCACCTGTTTCTTCCACATCAAAAAGTCCAGAGGCCATTACAGCAGCCATGGTTTTATAAAGGCTGGGCACGGCGCTGGAATAGCCACATCAAGAGAAATGAGACCATCATGCACTAAACATAGAGAAAAGATAAATGGAAACGGAGTCTTTCAGTCTTCATTATCAAGTTTCCATGGGTTTGCCAAAACCATAGCAACCAGTTCAAGCAATGATTAACCTAATAATGTGGAGGCAAAGAAAAAAAAAATCCATTCAAGCCCCTAAAGAAGTCACTAGTTCTCCAGAGGTAGTAAATCCACTCGTTCTCCCCCCACACATACACACGCACACACCCCAGCCCCCACCAATATGTTAGCCCCATGGCTGGAAGACCAGAAGCATCCTAAACCTCAGGAGAAAAGAATCTGCAGTGCAGTAGAATCCACTAAAGTGACAGATTTCCTAAATTACAGCTGTATAGATATCTTTTGGGGCTTCTGCAAGACTGCTCTTCGCAGGGCTTTCAGGCTTTTCTTGCCCATGTAGATCCTGAGTTCCCTTCTGCAATTTTTAGCAAAAAAATGCTATTTTTGCAGACTGAGTTCATTCTTTTCCTCCCGAGTCCCACAGCACCCACAGATAGCTAGAGCAAAGCGATGCCTCCCATAGGGAGAGATCAGAGGAGAGCTGGGCTAGCAAGGAAAACATTAAATGATTTTATCACCCAAATAATCACATTTTTTTTCCTGTGGCCACACACGGAGGCCTTGGAGCACTTTGCAGACTGTTAGAGTATGAAAACAATACTCAATTCAGCTAGAAAAGGGGGAAGGGGGAGGAATACTATTAGGTCTTTCATTCTGCCTATCTGATCTACGACGCAGATAGATCACGTTCAGGACTATAACAGTACACACAGAGATAGGCACACACTGCCTTTTCCTAGTGCTCAACCTTGCCCCATGTCCTGTGTTTCTCCAGTAATGTGGGTATTGCCTCCCAAAGCAATGAATAGGCAGTGAGGCTCTGCACGGGTGAACGGGTCCCAGGAGGCAGCAGGAAGAGCAGAGCTCAACAAAAGCTCACGCAGAAAGTGAGACCTGCTCACCTTAGTTGTCAGCACTGGCACCATAGTGCATTCACCCCCTTCTCCTGCCTACACAGGGCATTGGTGCTTCCTCTCTGTGCGACACAGTGACCCATTGTGGATCAAGTGCACAAGAATGTATCACCGCTTCTCCAAGATCCACCAAGCCCCGTGTGTTTTTCTCAGCTGACTAGCGCCCATTTAGCACGGTGGCCAAACTGGCCTCTCCCTTCACCACATAAGTGGGTGATGTTGCCCAAAGCCCACCTGAATGCCCAGCCGAGGCGTTCTGCCGCAGACAGATGCTCCGGGCAGGGGATTCAGCACCAGGACAGACTCCCCAGAACCCCATGCTTGGCCAGACCCCGAGGGTTCAGCCCTGGCGAGAAAGCGGCGGGCGGGGGGAGCACTGCGCTGCGCCCCCGGCCCAGACCTGGTCCCTTCCGCCGCCTTCAGCACCATGGCCAGTGCCCGCGGCACCGGTGCGGGACGGGGCGCGGGAGAAGTTTCTCGCAGCCCTCAAGCCCTTCCCGCCCTGGGGAGTTCTACCACCACTGCCCGCCCCACGCATCCCAGGGAGCGGCGAAGATGGATGGATGGATGGATGGATGGATGGATGGATGGATGGATGGATGGATGGATGGATGGATGGATGGATGGATGGATGGATGGATGGACAGAGCACCCCCAGGGTTGCCCCTCCGGCGTTGGAGCAGGGAGGGGTTGGCAGGACAAGACCCTCCTCAATCCCATACCCGGTCAGGTTTCGCGCTCGCCTCTTTTGTTGCGATGCGGGATAGAGGGTGTTGGGGTGGGGAGATGTGTTTATGCGGGCGTCTTTGTTTCCAGTAACCAAATTTCTTTTGTTCTACAAATTGCCTCAATAGCGTCTCTTTGCCGCGGGCAAACGGGCTCAGCTGAGAACAATTAGCATGACAATGGGCTTTTGGCCTCGCGGGCCGCTTTGTCTAGCGGCTGCCGTCCGCTGGGGCAGCGCGGAGCGGGGACCGACCCAGCCGTAAATCTACCGGCTACAAATTGAGTCCTGGGGAAGGCTCCTAGGATTCATGTAGCTTCTCTTCTTGATGTGGAGTGGAAGGTATCGCCTTTCCCACCTCCTGCGTTTTTAACACAGACACACAGCACGCGGTCGCAGCCCCCCGGTCAGGGTTGCGGGTTCTTACAGCGGCCGGTCCTTCCCAAGTCCCGCGCAAGCCCCGGATAACCGTTCCTCTCGGGAAGGACGTAGTTAGCCTGGGGAATTGCTGCCAAGGGAACCTGCAAGACCCCTGAAGCTAGAACACTGTGCCCCGGGGATATCCCCAAAGTAGCCCCCAAGAGTCGAACCTGCCGCTGAAAATCCGCCTGCGTGGGGAGGAGGCCTGAGGAGGAGGGCTGCAGCTAGGCACACCTTTCCGGGACGCAGCGGTCAGAGCCGGGGCAGCTGTCCGGCGGGACTGGGCATTACACGGACCGCCCGGGGTGGCTGCAAATAGAGACCGGCTTGTAATGCGCGCCTGAGCACCCAGAGACACACAAAGACATGCGCACAGGCGCAGGACTCCGCTGCGCTCCTGTCTATGATCTGTCCTCCCTACTAAGGAGAGCGCACCAGCAACCGACACAGGGTCCCCGCACCAGGCACACCATCCCCACATCGGCCATACCACCCTGGCACCGGGCTAACCACGCTGGCACCGGGCATATTATCTGGGGCCCGCGTTGCCCTCCACGACACGGACTGCCTCTGAATTTGAAACCCCACGAGAGCCCTCGGTGAAAGGAAAAAAAAAAAAAAAAA
>VWYK01095009.1:176092-190290 GCA_013399775.1 Semnornis frantzii
CCCCCCTTCTTTTTTTTTTTTTTTTTCCCTGTGCAATTGGATGACAAAAAAATCTGGCGAGCGAGTTTCCAAGCCTCAGACTGCCCACTTCAAACGTCCTTCAAACAAAAGCTGAAGAGGAAAAGAAAGCCCCACCTGGTACCGCTGTTTGCTAAAATAATAATAAATAGATTTCGTTTAATAAATAATTACAAGAGATTGTAAAGTGGAGTGCTTTGGGAAGCATTAATCATGGGGCTGGGGGCAGACATCACCTGCTGGCAAACAAGACAACTTTATTGTTAAATCACCTTCCCACTGCCACTTTCCGATAACTCCCTCTCGTCGCCACAAAGCCCGGCCGGGTATGTTTACTCATAGTTAGCATAACAAGCACCATATTACCACCAACGTGATAAAAATCTGCGGGGGCACCTTTGCGGGCTCCCGCTCACACCTGGCCGGGCCGCCCCGGCACGGGGCTGGCATCCAACGGTTCTTCCAGGAGGGGCCCTTCTGCCGTTTACATTGGCCTAGGTTACGCTGCTTTACAACAGCTTTACTGCAAGCCCTATCTCCTGGTCCTATTTGTCTTATTTTATTGAAAACATATGGTAACCAGCCGGGCCCCGGCGCATCTCTCGCCTGCCAGGCGTCGGGACCGTTTGGCGAGCCGGAGCACGGCCGCTGCCCGCCTGCCCGCCGCGGGCTGCTCGCTGGGGTGAAGAGAGGGCAGATAAGGATGAGTCCGCTCCCGACCCCTCTTCCCCAGGACCGGGGGGCCACCGGCCTCTCCAAGTCCTCCACCCGCCCCAGGAACCCGCGGTGCGCGCCCGCGCCCTCTCCCCACGGGGAGCGTGGAGGCACCTGCGGCGGGGCCGCCCTGTCTTGCCCCGCTCCCCACAAGGGCTGGGACTGCTCAGGAGGTACCGTGATTTGCGGTGCCATATGTCGGGCGGCTAGGCACAGCCCTTCAGAGCTGCAGCAGCTGCTGCCCCGGCCCTACCTTGCCCGGCGCATAATACCTGGAGCCACAACCCCGCATCCCCCTTTCGAGAGAGTAGCGCTGCCGGGCCAGCTCCGCGCCTCTGCTTTGTGACTTTATTGTGGGGCTCAACAGATGCACGCCTGCCCCTCGCCCCGGTGTGAACGGGCTGCTCGGGACACAAGGAGCACAGATGCCAGGCGCAAGGTGCACCAGATGCCCCCCTTTGTGAATTCAAACAATATTTCTCCCTTCTCCCCCCTCCCTCCCATCCTTTATCCGACAAGAGGGAGAGGAGAAGGAGCGAAAAAAAAGAAAAAATATAGTAAAGGAGGTGGGGAAATCGGAGCATAAAGGGAAGCCCCGGAAAGCAGCACCGGGAGCGCGTACCCTTGCAGCCGCCCAACGGGGCGCACGGCTGGGCGCGGTGCCGCGGCCCTGAGCAGGGAGCTGCGGGTGATTGGGTAGTTTCAGGCAGGAGCTGGCAATGCCCGCCGTGGGGAGAGGAGCCTCTCCTGGAAGGCATTAAACAGACGATGAGCACTGAGACAGCGGTTCCCCGGCCCCGAGAACGGGCAGAGCAGTGGCTTGGGACAGTGAGGACAGAGCTTGCCTGACCACTGTAAACCTTCCCACCCGGGACCTTTCAGAAGGAAGGGTCCAGAGCAACTGGTACTCACACTGAGAGCTTGGCTAGCAACATCTCTGCCTGGTACAGGCTGGGGCAGGTGGAAAGGATGTCCCTCTCCTTGCATGACCCCCTCTGCAGAGGCAAATCAGGCTTTCCTCAAGGCAGAAGGGGCTGTGCAAGGAGAAATGTTTCCCTAAGGTTAGACTCCCTTTCTGCACTGGCACAAATCCCACCAGACAGACACCAAACCCCTCCACCATTCAGCTACAGAGAACTACCTCAAAGGCCTGATCCATGCCAGAGCTGACAGATTTTCCTCTACCCCACCGGGAGCTAGGCTCCACATTTTGCATGCTTCAACTTACAATACCTGGGGACAAAAGGTCCTCAAGGGCAGGAATAACCCAACCGAGTCCCAGGGTGAGGGATGATATCACTGTACCAGAAGAAGAAAAGGAAAAAAGCCCAAGTTTCCAGTGCAATACTGCTCTACAGGATTCTCTCTACAGAGAATCCAAGCATGGTGGAGGTTGGAAGGGTCCTCTGGAGATCATCTAGTCCAACAGCAGGTTCACCTATAGCAGGTTGCCCAGTACCACATCCAGGTGGGTTCAGAATCTCTCCAGAGAATGACACTCTGCAACCTTTCTGGGCAGCCTGCTCCAGGGTTCCACCACCCTCACACCAAACAAGTTTCTTCTCAGGTTCAGATGGAATCTCCTGGGTTCCAATTTGTGTCTGTTGCTGAGCACCACTGAAAATGAGTCTGGCTCCATCCTCTTACCCCTCACTCTTTAGATATTGATTAGCACTAAGCAGATCCCCTCTCAGTCTACTCCTTTCCAAGCTAAACAGCCCCAGGTCTCTCAGCCTTTGCTCATCACAGAAATGCTCCAGTCCCCTCTGCATCTTTGTAAATGGATGGAGCATCCTTTTATTGCTTACGGGCATGACAGTAGATGGGTTCACAAAGCTGCAAAAGCAGACAGTTGTTCTGACACTGAAACATTTTGGGTCAGAATGCAACAGTGTCAAGCATAACAGAACCTTGGATTATCTCTGGCTAGGAGAGAGGGAAGGAGGAAGAAATGTCGTGGAAGGGAAAGGCAGGGAACAAATACCAGGCATGAAAGTGTCAGTCAGATACTGGGCTGTGATGTCTGCAGGCGAGTGTTGTGAAACCTGTTACCTTATAGCATTTACCCAACTACTTGCCCAGGAATCACAGAAATATTGTCCTCACTTCTCTCCAAGATGGTCACCTTCCTGTCATTCCCAGCTCTGCCAGGACCCCCTCTTTGCTTGTGGCAAAGGTTCTTTGCCCCAGCAGTTTCACCTGCCAGAAAGAGGGTTTCTCCTTCACCCTGATGACATCCTAAGTGGATAGGATGGGTTACTCATCCATCACTGTCTCTCATTCAGGTTTTCCAAGTGTTTTAAGCATTATAAGAAGATTCTGGTGAGATGTCACAGAAATCCCAATTTTCCTTTGGATGGAATACAATGAGGACTTAACAGGTGTCCAAGCACTGCTGTACACCACAGACCTCAGTTTTTGTTTGCATCGACCCTCCTTTAGGCATCAATAAACACTCAGGAATCGTGGCTATGCTGATCCCAAGCTGTCCTGTAAGGACAAAAACTTACCTAAGGGCATTTTGATGCAGTTATAAGCAGTGCAGACTGGTCCTGTGGCTCTGAAACTCCTCACCCTCACAGCTGCCCATCAAACAGACAGGTGGTGCTTCCCAGACTCCAGAAGTAATTAAAGATACACTTTCTTCTCTGACTTAGAGACTCCACCAGTTAAACTTTGAAAGTAACAGAAGGCACCACAGCTGGCTTTTGAGAAGTGGGAAAGTTGCTAAAAGTGAGAAGTCTGGAAGAAAATTCTCCACACAGCCTGAGAACAAGGGCAGAGCACCCTCAGATTCACATATCACTAATCCCTCTCCAGAGCTTCACCAAAGCCTTCAATATGAGACACACAGATGGGGGACATTGACCCTTCCTTTGCTCACCCAACCACCCCCCCATTGAATGACTCCATTCCCTCCCTGACCACTTCTGTACCAGCCCCATCTCTTCTTTCCTCCCTCCTTCCAGTTTCAGGAAGCAGCATCACTCCTCATCCACTTGCCTATGTCTCAGTCTCACCATGCTCTCACTCCCATCCCCGCATCTTATCACCCCTCTCCTGGCATGCCTTGCTCTCTGATGTCTCTGCCAGGCAGCCTCAGTGTCCTATCCCAGATTTCCCCAGCTATCTCTGCTCATCTGCACCATCTCACCCTGGCTCCTGATGCTGGTATCCCTCTTCTGACCATTTATCCAGCATCAAGCTTCACCTGCTGAGTTGCCATACTTTGAACTGAATTCTTTTCCTGCCCTGTGCCTCTGCAGTGCCTAGTTGAAGACAAGTTTACATCCAGAAGGGATGGTTTTCTTCCCTCAGTCAAGGTGTATAATGAACCTGGGGAGCCCACAAGAAGCCTCCTGCCAGGACCTCTAGAAAGGTGAGCAGCCAGCCTGACTTCTGCATCCTGATGAGAAATTATGCATCTGCAGGGTGGAGGGGGAAGAAAAAAGAAAAACCTCTGGGTATTTTCACACAAAGCACTGCAATGGTAACAGAGGATTTCAGCTCTGCAAGATGAATCCCCAGTGACCACCAGCCTGTATCAGTCCTTGGCAAGAAGATTTTAGGGACTCAGTACCAAACCACATGCCAACAGGTTGTAACAATGAGACACAGGCAATGACCTCGTGGCATGGAGACCTCAAAGTGCTCACCCACCCGGATGCATTTTAAGTCCACCTGCAGGAAAAGAGCACCCTCTCAATACCAGCACTGCCCACACAGCTTGAGTGCAGGCTGGGTTGGAGGGGTAGTCCAGCCCACAGCGGGCAGGGTTCTCAGTCAAAAAAATCCCTCAGGGTGGAGGATGTCCCCAGCCACCTCACGCAGCACTGTCAAGTACCCTGAGGCCATGCGAGGGTCTGAGCTGGGTCAGTGGCATGGTGGTGGAAATTTGGGAGGCACAGAGCTGCCAGCATGCAATGCAGTGTCCCTGGGTCCCAGCAGTTCCCTGTGGTTTACCAGCACTCTTTTTCTTCACCACCACATTTCTTTAAACCTACTACAGTTTCTTTGGGCACCTTGCCACAGCCACCTCCAGCAGCTCCTGGGTACCAGCATCTTTTGGGAGCCTCGGGCTCTGGCCAAGCCCCTGTGCTCAGAGACACATCCCCTACACAGAGACACATCTCCTACATCCCCTTATCATCAGATATCCCCTCACCCCGGGGGCTATGCCTCCCTCCCCCAGCTCTTCACTGCCATCTCCTCACCATTTTCCACCATCATTTAAGTTTCTGAAGTAATTTCTTTTTTTCGTTTTTGTTCTTTTCCTTTTTTTTTTTTTTTAAAAAAAAAAAAAAAGCAAACCATCTACCATATGTTCTCCCCTGAAAGGGGTAATTGTTAACAGATCATTAAAACACCGTGGCAAGTGCTCTGAGATTCCTTCCCTCCGTCTTAGGCATTATCCCGTCTCTGTCACCCTTTCAATGCAGCTTTGAGGACTCTGCTTTTCTAACTTCCTTCTGGGGGGGAGGAAAAAAAAAAAAAAAAGGAGAGAGAAAGAGCCACTAAAGTGACCCTCTTCACAGCTCTCCTCCTTGCTTTTCAATGTCTTTTTCGACACCCAGCAATAATTGGGGTGAGGGGCTGGCCTGACGCTGCCAGGCTGGGGGCAGCAGGGACGCATCCTGCCTCATTCACTGGGGTTGAGAAGGCAGGAGGAGGTGCGGCAGGGTGCTCCTGCCGCCTCACAGCCTCTCCTTCCACTGCTGGACAGTGGGGTTGCTCACCATGGGATGCTCAAAAGGTAGATTCTGTCCATCTCTGTTCCTTTCTGTCCACTGGTGGGATAGGGATGACTCCCCTGACACACAGATCTCACTGAAGTAGAGGGTATCCTCACACATCTCACTTCCCTGGATGAATCAGATGTTTCCAGGAGCACAAACACATTTTACAAAGAGATAAGGTAAGAGTTGGCTGGGAACTGTCCCACAGACAGAGTTGTTTTAAGGCTTGGACATTTCATCTCCCTTTCCTGGAGGACAAACATTATTTTAGAAGACAGAAAATGTTGGGAAGCTGGGGATTGTCAGGGCATAGCCTGCTTTTACCCAAGCCACAGTCCCAGCTGAGGTGAACACAGGCACGGCAGTAGCATCTGCCCCCTTTGCTGGGACAAGAACCTTCCTAATCCTTCATTCATGCATCTCCCAGCTCCACGGGCAGGGAAAGGGACCCTAGGAGGGCTGTGAGCACTGTTAGCAGCAGCACTGTTCAGGGTCTGTTCAGTGATGGCATTTTCTAAGGAAAGTGAGCCAGCAAAGCTACATCAAGTCTGGGATATGTCTGGTACTGTGGCACTAGGGGACTGAAAATTATCACCATAATCTTGGATGCTCTAAGATGAGCCAGAAGGGCTTGCAACTGTGCAGCTCTTCACCACAGACAGAAGGGCACAGGGAACACCCAAACCAGGCAAAATTACATCTCAACAGATGCTCAACTCCAGATTGGTGGCTACCAAACTCATCATGAGCTTGGGTTGAGGGACACTGCATCACAGACTCCCTACCCTTGCAATGAGAATGGTTGAGGCTTTCAGAGCTCACACTTAAATTCCTTGCCTGCATTTTGCCTCCTTCCACCATGGACCCGGCCATTTCCCAAGAGGACTGTGCTCTTCAACCCACCACGCCCTGCAGCTGAGCTTCAGGCACCATTTGCAGCACTCCTCTGGCACAGACACCTTTACAAGTACTGCATAAAGCCCTTTGAATTTGCACTTGCCCATCCCTGCAACAGAACATGGGACCAGAGAGTGCCCAACACCCGTACTGGGAAAGATGGGCAGGGGGCAGCTGTCCCAGCCAGCAAAAGCCAGCTGCATTTGAAAAACCCCAGAAACTTCAAAGCCCTGCACACAAACTTTTCCAAAAGCCAGCGATCTCCAACAGCTCATCTGCTTTGCCAGTGCCTGCAGGGACCTCACAAACAGCTCCTTCCTCACCCAGGCACCTGCTAGCCTGACACCTCAAGCCCATTCCCCACCCCTGGCTCTGGCTCTTCAACCAGCAGGTTTGCCCCAGCACCTCCCAACCTCTCAGTATGTTCTTATGCTTGTTTTAACCCAATGAGCTCTGGCCTCAAACAGGAGGAGAGAGTCCTGCTTTGCTTTGCTCCACCTGAAGGACAAGCCACATGTTTCCATGTGGTCAACTGAGCACTCCAGGTGTGCTTTAGCAAGCAACACTCAGCCAAATCCAGCAGGTGCTTGTGATTCCCAGGCAAAGCCTCAAAACCTTCTGTATGCAGTGACACCCTCACCCATGATGCTGATCCATAAAAATCTCCAAGTGGAGCTGAGCACCACAACAAGCTATCATCTGCAAACTGGTACCCAGCACTCAGAAATATGAAGGTGGCTTTGCCTTCTTGTGTGTATCCCAGGCAGATCAGCTCTTCTGCTCTCCAGAATGGCAGCTTTCACCTACCTCTACCTCTTCATCACAGAAAACACACTTTCAATGGAAGAAGTAATACCTCATTCAAGGGAGCAGGCTGGAAATGGGCAGAACGTCGTCTTTCCCAAGAGGATCTAACAGCTGCCTTTTGCTGAGGGCTCTCATCGCAGCTGCAAGGCAAAATTATAGCCCTTACAGCTGCAGAACCAGAGCTCAGGCCAGGAGCTGAGCCCAAACAAAAGCACTGCACTCATCTTGAGTGTGAAAACAGACTGGGGTTGGGTCAGCTTTAAGAAGCAAGATGGATTGAGCACAATTTTAACGAGCTAAGCAGCAGCGCTGCCCTCACCACCACATACTCCCCCCCCAGAAAGTTGTAGACATCAAATGAGGATGCAAATCCAAAACAACTTCACATGCCACCAGTGGGCTTGGCATCAAGGTGATCTCTGTGTTCCAGTGGAGCCCAGAAGGTTCTCGGCAGTAGGAGTACAGAACAGTAGGTGTTGGAATAGACGTCTGGAGAACATCTAATCCATCTAGCACCTGCACTCTGCAGCTGAACACCCACCAGATTATTTCTCACCAGAAAGCAACTCCTGAAGCCACCTTTTAACAACCAGCTCCTACAAGTGAAGTCAGGAGCATTAGGAAGACACAGTGAAGAAAAGGATCTCAGGAATATAAAGCTCTTAAACGTGTAGTTAAGTGGTTTTGAGATCTTAAGCCCAAATCTTCTTCCCATCAGGAGGAAATCAGCTCAAAGGCCCAGTCTTCTTCCCCTCAGGAGGAAATCAGCTCAAAGCCCCAGTCTTCTTCCCATCAGGAAGAGATCAGCTCATACCACATCCATGGCTGGTTTTCCAGGTTGGGCTGTAACAAGCAGACATATCTTTGAGTGCCTGCTACTGACAGTTGAGATTTTCAGCTTTAGCTGGGGGTCAAAGCCCATGTGCCCACACGAGGGGGCTTCTTGGAGCAGGGCAGGGGACAGGCCACCAGGAAACCCTCGCTGCTGTACAGCACAGCGAGCAGATTTCATTAGTGCCTTGTGACACGGCAAGCCCACACCACCAGAGGGAGCGCGGCCCGGAGCTCTGCTGACGAAAGCTCTTTAATCACATAAACATCATAGAATCATTTTGCTTGGAAAAACACCTTTAGGACCATAAATCCCAACCATTATCCGACTCCAGCCTGGTGTGTTCTTAACGAAGGAGCGATTTTTGCATGTTTAAAGGCACAATTTAGTGAACACCAAATAGCAGCACAAGACAGGCTGAGTTTAACTGCTGTAATTTCCTAGGCAGAATTAACTGTACTGTCATGCAGCATCAACCACTGTCCACGATGCTCCAGCCAGGCCACCAGCTCACCAGCGTGTACCACCCCAGGTGCTGTGCCAAGACTGTGCCCGAGTGGTCTGTAATTACTTGAAATACAGAGAGGAAAACTTCTATTTCCAGCTGAATGGGATGTGATTCCCAGTGCAAAACCCCTCCGTGTTGTGAGCAGCACAGTGACCCTGCTCCCTGAACCCAAAGGCACAGAGAGTGGTTAATCTGTGTATCGCTGCCCAGTGGCTCAGCAGGCAGACAGCACTGAGGAGTTGGTGTAGCCCTTTGGTTTTCCTGGTCCACGCAGCCATCTCACACAACAGGCAGGAAAGCTTTTGGATGCAGGCAGAAGCGAGGCAGAATGGACCAGCATGGTGACCTCTCTAGGCAAGGAGCACCAACACCTGCCCAGCATCTGCAGAAGGCATCCCAGAAGGGTATTCTGGGGCATGGGGAAAGCAGGGGCATACAGGGAATGAGCCAGGGGGAGCCCAGAGTTGTCGAAGCACTTCAAAATTACAGACACACAAATCTTGCAGCAGTTCTGGGACTTTGCAGAGTTGCTTCAAACTTTCAAACACAGAGAAGGAGCATTTTTAAAAGCAGGTTTAAGGATGCATCTGCAAGGAGTGACACAGCTGTGGCTGTTCCTGCCAGGAAGGCAGGGATTGAGTTAGGTGAGTGTTATTCATCCATTCTTAAAATCAAATTTCACATCACCTGTCTGGAAAAGCTCAGATGACCTCCACTAGGGTGGCTACAGTGGTTTTCACTTACAGCCAACCACAAAAATCAGCCCAGGACAACATTTTGAGCATAGCCCTTAGCATGCTCCCAGCTGTTTTGCTCGTGGCCATGGGGATGTGCATGCTTAGAAAGAAAATGCTGACAGTAAGGTCAGCAGTGTGTGTGGAGCACCAGCCACAGAAGAGCTACTAATGCTGCATCACATCCCCTCCAGACCTCACTCCTGCAGGTGAACTGGGCAGGATGGAGCACATCCCTGCAGGGTCACTGTCTCAGGATGGAAACAGCTACCTGTAAGCACACAAACACCTCATGCATACTGTAACCTGATTTAAAAAAAAAAAAAAAAAGAAATCAATCTGCTAACAGGGTATGGCATGGCACACTGAGAAGAGCCAAGCCTCATACTTAATTTACCCCATCACGGCAGTCTCTCCATCACCCCTTACAGTTCAGGTGCTGGAGGCAGCCCTGCTGTATCTCTCTCCTCCAGCTATCTCCTGATTGGCATTGTCTTTCCCTCCAGCCACCAGGGCCCTGTGAAGCCAAGAGTTCAATGTTCTCAGATCAGAGGCAATGGGAAGGGTGAATGGTATGTTTAATAAAGGGTTGATTCAAAAAGTCATACATTTAGTTCATGACTCTTGGGTAACCTCATCCCCCTCAAACACTGCATATGACAGAGAGCAGTGAGTGCAGCTGAGAATTCAGTACAGACCATAAATTTCCTTGTGAAGAGATCTGCTCCCTACTATCTCCAAACACTCTCCCTGCTCCATTTTAAACCACCCAAAATTTAACCACACTTCCATCATCATCTGCTTTCCTAGGTGTCTTGCCTTTGAAACCACATTTACAAGACATCATTATTAAACAAAAAAAAAAAATTACCTTTGCCACCAAAGAAAAACTAGCTTTGTCATTCCAACCTTTTCAATTCCACACAGCCCTCCTGCCATCTCAAATCCAAGCATTAGTTCCCTACTGCTAAAGGCCAGGGCATGGCTCTGCCTCTGGTGATATTTCAGCATCTCATGCTCTCAGTTCCTACCTTCCCAGCCCTCTCTGCACAATAAATCAATGTTCAGCTTCAACCTTCCTATCCTTCACCAGCAGTCACCTTGTTCCTCCGAAGCTGCCTTCTTTTTCCCCTTCTTCTCTCTGTACACAAACTCACCCTTAAAAAACACCTCACTTTTTAACTTGTCAAAATACAGGTCTCAGGACAGAGACCAGGAAACTCCAGTATCTGAAGGGGGCCTACAGGAAGGCTGGGGAGGGACTAGTGACAAGGTCTTGCAATGACAGGATAAGGAGCAATGGGTTTGAACTGGCAGAGGGGAGACTGAAAGTGGATGGTAGGAGGAAGTTGTTTGCAGTGAGGGTGGTGAGACACTGGCACAGGTTGCCCAGGGAGGTGGTGGCTGCTCCCTCCCTGGAGGTGTTCAAGGCCAGGTTGGAGGAGGCCTTGAGTGACCTGTACTAGTGGGAGATGTCCCTGCCTATGGCAGGGGGCTTGGAACTGGATGATCCTTGAGGTCCTTTCCAACCTTACTATGCTATGACAAGGATGTGGAAGAATTAAATATGTAACCATAAGCAGGACCCAACGCTAGAGTGTGCTGTGTAGGAGATAACCTCCCACTGCTGACCATGGGCTGCAGGATCTATCCCTCTAGACACTATCAGAAACACAGAAACACTGAAGAACTGGATGAGTCTCCTTTTTTTTTTGGCTCCTGGAAACACATGAAGCTTCTTCAGAAATCCTTAGTGAAGGCAGAGAGCTGAGGAAGAAGTTTTGAAGTTTGAGTTTTGAAGAAAGCAGAAAACACATCCAGGACCAAGAAATTTTAAAACAAAAGCAGAAGAAAAGCAACAAGGAGAGAATAAAAATCACATATTCCTGTGTGGCTTAGTGGAGTGTCCCAAAAGATATTCACAAAGAGGATATAAACCAAACTTGCTTTATTCTCCTCCTGAATTTATCTGAAGCACCACACTGATTAGGTTTTGCATTTTGCCTGCAAGCCTGGCTGTGGCTGGAAATGCTGAGGACAAAGCCACAATGACAAAACCTCAGAGCTGTTGGTGACTTTCCAAGCACTGTCTCCAGCTCACTAAGAAAACCAAGCAAGGCACTCTGTCCAAAAGCTCAGGCAAATCAGCCCTCCAGCCAGAACCACAGCTCAAGGTTATTTCTACCTTTTGTTTCAGCATTTGAGGGATAGGCTTAACTTAGGTAAGAAAACAAAAACAAACAAAAAAAAAAACCCCAAAACATTTTAAGCATATTTGTGGAGCTTAAAAAACAAACAAACCCAAAACAAATTAAGTATATTTGTGGAGCTTAAAAAAACAAACAAACCCAAAACAAACAAAGAAAACAAAAAAGTTAACAAACATTGAAAACCCAAACAGGAACAAAATCCTTCTTGGTTTTATTTTGATAAGAATAAAATTTAGAAACATTTCAAACATAGAGAACTCCAAAAATAAAAAAATAAAAAAAAAAGCAAGCCATAAATCACCTAGTTAATTTACTAGTGAGGAGAAATACAGTACATATAAGACTCAGACTTCCCCTAAGTCTATACAAGAGCCAGGCAGGAATAAAATTGCATTTAAAAAAAAAAAATAAATCCATCAAGCATCTCACCTGACTGATTTGACGTTGGGATTTGCCCCATTATTAGAAGGCACAAAAGACTCAGCAATGAAAGCATTCAGCATCACATCCATTACTGTCAGTAAATTCATCAGGATTAGCATTAAAAAAGTTATTAAACACATGTTTAATATTTACCAGGTAGATCAGTTAAGAAATCTGGTTTGGAAGGATTAGGAAAAATAAAGTTGGGAAGGACAAACATTGAAATAGGACATCCCAAGAGAGAAAGGCTCCTTTGTAGAATTCTACCTTCCCATCTTTCCAGGAGATTTTTCCTGGTTGCATTATCACTCAGCAATCATTCCAAGAAGATTTAATGCCCCCCAAGCCCACCTTCCAGCAGCACCACGGTACCGCAGCAGCATCAGCGGCAGCGCGGAAGGAGCCCTCCTGCTGTGTCTTTGCCTGCAGACACAGTCAGAGCAACGAGGCAGCAGAGGTATCGGCGTGCTGCTGACCCACCACCGGTCTGCTGGCGGCTTCCTCACACCCCCAGTCTGTCTCAGCCAGCACAAACCACAACAGCTGGGTTTGCCCTGTTTTTAGCCCTGTTTGAGGGTTCCAGAGTCACCCTGGGTAACACATGCAGCAGCCAGCTCCAGCAAAGTCCGGGGCAGACCTCTGCTCTGTTTCTTCAAAGAGTCTTTCGCTCAGCTTGTGCTCAGTGATGATATCTTCCACCCGAGTGATGTAAAGCAAGGACAGCAGCACTCCCAGGAACTGTGAAAGGAAGGAGCATCTCTGGTCAGAGGTCAAACACTGCTCATCTCCCAGCAGTTTTCACAAATTCTGTGTGCACCCATTGGATATACAGCAGGAGTAGGGCAGTGATGGTGCCCCCCTGTACTCAGCCCTGGTGAGGCCACAGCTTGAGTGCTGTGTTCAGTTCTGGGCACCACAGTGCAAGGAAGACATCGAGGTCCTGGAGCATGTGGGTTGCCCAGGGAGGTGGTGGAGTTGCCATCCCTGGAGGTATTGAAGAAATGCCTGGATGGGGCACTTAGTGGCATGGTCTAGTTGACTGGCTAGGGCTGGGTGAGCTTGAAGGTCTCTTCCAACCTGGCTGATTCTTTGACCCTATGTCCAGAGAAGAGCAATGGAGTTGGCAAGGGCATGGCATATGAAGAGTGACCGAGGGAGCTGGGATTGTTTGCTGTGGAGATGAGAAGGCTGAGAGGAGACCTTATTGCTCTCTACAACTACCTGAAAGGAGATGAAAATGAGGCTGGTGCTGGTCTCTTCTCCCAAGTAACTAGCATTAGGATGAGAGGAAATAGGCTTAAGCTGGGCTAGAAGAGGTTTAGGTTGCATATAAGCAACAATTTCTATACTGAGTGGTCAGGCATTGCAACAGGCTGCCTAGGGAGGTGGTGAAGTCACTGTCCCTGGAGGTGTTCAAGAAGTGTGTAGATGTGGTGCTTCAGTATGTAGTTTAGTGGTTATGGTAGTTGGGTTACAGTTGGATCTATGATCTTAAAGGTCTTTTCCAGCCTCAGTGAATCTCTCTTTCTATATACAGACAGAAACTCGCATTGCTATTCTTCTTTGCATACAAAGGGATAAACAGATCACTCCTGTAAGGTGCTAATACAGCAGAGTTGCCATCCCTGTGCCTCAGAGCATTAGAAAGTCTCAGTGGACTCAGCTAAGGGAAACAGGGGACTCAAAACATCCAAAAAAACCCAAATTAATTCACCAAATCCTGCAACGTATCACAACGATGTTGCTCAGTCACCAGAATCAGAGAATGGTAGGGACCAGAAGGGACTTGTGGAGATCATTTAGTCCAGCCTGTCTACCAGAGCAGGGTCACCTAGAGTAGGTTGCACAGGATGCCATCCAGGCAGGTTTGGATTGACTCCAGAGGAGGAGACTCCACCACCCCTCTGGGCAGCCTGTTCCAGTGTTCTGCTGCCCTCAAAGTAAAGAAGTTCCTCCTCATGTTTAGATGGAATTTGTCATTTGTGCCCATTACCTCTTGTCCTGTCACTGGGCACTGCTGAAAAAAGACTGGCCCCATCCTCTTGACACTCACCATTAAGTATTGATAAGCATTGATTAGATCCCACTTCATCACACCCAGAGAAGGAGCAGTGAGTTTGGACCTTCAGAGTTATGCTGCCCTTTGTGGAAAGGATCTGTGGGCTGCTGGGCTTCCCTCAGTTATTCTGGGATGCCTCCTAAGCCAAATGCCTGTGACAAACAGAACTGGGGCTGTATTAGAGGGGTGGGAGGGAGGGCAGTGCTACAGGATCCTTGTGTACAAGGGTGGATATTAGGAATATTTCTTCACAGAAAGGG
>VWYK01095011.1:0-10991 GCA_013399775.1 Semnornis frantzii
GAAAGAGGAGGTGGGAAAGAAGACAACCTCTTTAGAAGGTGTTTCTAGGAATTTAGGAGTTGAAATCATTGTGTGTGTGTGCATTTACTTAGTTCAGCTTCCTTTGAGCTAATTTACAGTTGTTTATACAGCTAATGGCAATTGTTTATATGACTACATTAAGTATCCTTCCATCTCTTCTTTCCATAAGTCTAAACTGCCAAAAAGAACCAACATGACGTTTCTGGATGGAATTTCAACCATGTGAAAATTAACAAATGGAAGAATTCATGACTAGGGTTTTGACAAATCTGCTAAAAAGCCTGGCACTTGAGCTGGACCCCAGTGGATAACATGAATTACACCATCAGAGGACAAACAGTTCTGTGGTGGAGCAGTATTAGCCTGGACACTGCCAGGTTTTCAGGGAAATGCTCTCTTCACTTGCAGGGGTCTTCCTGGGAAAGCACCCACTGTGGTCCCTGGGTGCAGTGATTAAGACACTCGCTGGTGCTATGGCACATATGAGTCTGAGTGCCGATGAGCTGAGGGAAGAAATGAGCAGTATCCCTGAATACGTCCTGGTTGCTTTGCTTGCTGTGTAAGCTGGCAAGTCAGCACTGTGGTCTGTGCAGTCTCCAATCCAGCTGGAGTGCGAGAATGATTTTGGGACACAGAGGGAAAGAGTTTCCAAGGCAGATGTAAGATCAGTATCTCATTGGGGGTTACCTGTAGGGCTAAGGCACAAAATGGGTCCCAACCCACTCAACCTTGTCAAGACTTAAGTGTTTCTGGGGACCTCTGAGGTAGAATTCATGAACCAGTAGACCTATAAGTAAGGGGAAAGTGCTATGTGAGGTCATTTCCTCAGTTTAGCTCATCCCATTTAAATCAGAACTGTGGCTTTGATGGTAAATCTTCACTATGCCCACTGACAAGGTAATCTTGAATAATTTTAAACCTTTGATTAAAACCACAACACAGCTCCTGTTTGCAACCTGTAATGCCTAAACTCAGGATTGTGTCCCTGCATTAATGTGAACCCTAAAAGTTGCTGATATCTTTGAGGACAGCACAAGAAAACAAATCCTCTCTTGGATCTACACACAAGTGAAAACCACCCTTGCACATCTCAGAACCACGCAGATTGCCTTAGCTGTGAATTTTCCCCTACTCATGCTGCCAAATACATTCACAAGTCAAGACCTAGCTCTTCCCCACATCACTCACCAGCCACTTCATAAACGTCAGCTTGAGCACGCAGGCAACAGACTCTGGAAGGGGAAGCCAATAGCTATGAAGGAGCTGTAACTTGCCTGTCGGGAACCATGCAGAAGTCAACAAGAAACGATAGCTTCCTAAACATCAGAAAGGACTTGTTAAAGTCTTTGCCAACTGCTAGTGCAGCATCTAGCTGCTCAGACTACTTCCCCCTAGATCCCCTGGACACCACAAGCAGAGTATTTACAAAAACATTTAGCTGGAAGTACAGAGGATAAGTGCCATAAACCAACCACTGCTGCTAGGTGGAGAGATGGAATCACAATATTTAAAATTACTCTGCTTCGTGTCTGAATTTCTTTGCAGAAATGCACACACTGTACTCTATGTATGCAGTTTGAGGTCCTGTTCCACGGCCAGCAGAGATAAACTTTTACCTTGTTGCTGCCTCTGCCAGAAGGAGAGGTCCTGTCCTCCTAGCCTCATGCCTAACTGATGCTCTGCATCCACACTCCTGTCTGCATTATCCCAGCTCCTGCCTGCAATATCCCAACCCCTGTCTACAATATCCCCATCCTCCCTTGTGTTGGCTCAGTTCTCTTCTCACCCCATAGGGAGCCACTGCAGTCGGTAACCCAGCAGATAACTATTGTTGGTGTGACTGGGGCTGTTTTTCTCGGCTGCTTTCCTATAGCTTCAGTCTTCTGCATTAGTTCACTGAAGGCACACTTTGTATCAACAGGGCACAAGGAAGGAGCAGAAGTACTGGCCAGGACGAGACAAGCAGGAGCACCTCACCACCACAGAAATTAACTGTTGGCAAAGCTGCTTTCATCCCACTGCAGCCTTAGACATAAACATTTGTGCCACTTAACTCAGCAATTTGGAGACATGGGCTCTGACCTGGGTCAAGCACGCAGCATGACCCTACCCCAGCTGGACAGTTCAACTCCATTTACCTTTGGAAGGGGGCCATGCCTTTTCCTCAGACCACTTTGCAGACTGCAGAGCTCAGCTCCTGTGGTGCTAGAGTTGGCTTTTTTGGAAGTGTCCAACATGTTTGCTCTCACAGGAAAAGTGGTTTCTTTCCGTTGTTTTTCTCATGTTCAAAAAGCAGCAGATTATTTTTACCTCGTATTTCTCATTTTGAACTTACATTTGGGCACTAAGTCAGCATAGGAGAATTCTAACCCTAAAGATAGATGTCTCAGAAATGACAAACAAGAAAAAGAGAACAGGAGTGACCAGTGATTCTGCAACCCCTGCATAAACTGCAGTGAGACATGGTCACAAAAGGGGATAGGAATTGAAAGCAGGACTTCTGGTAAACTGGGTAATTTGGAATCTACAGCTCAAATCTTTGTCAGCTTCCATCTAACTGACAAGTACTGAAAAGGGCCTGAAGACCCCTGCACCCCTAAACTGCCTGTAGTTCTGCAGGGCAATTTTTGCCAATTCTTCTTTAGTTGTGAAAATGTCCTTGACTGACAGGCTATGCAGACCATCATATATGATCTGAGGTGCTCTGCTGACACCTTTACATTGTGGTGTGGGGATTGCCTGAGGCAAATATGGGAGAAAAAGGGAATACAACCATAGATCTGTGATTACAAAGGACAGGTAGCAGCATAGGTGATGGTTTTGTAACTGTGTTGAGATATTAGTTTGAAGAGAAAAGTGATTAATTTATTTTATCAGCTATGCCACTAAAATTATCATGAGCAAGATGAACATGCTGAGGATCTGCATGGCTGCCACCCTGAGAAAACTGAGGGGCAGTTCCTGGAGGTCTCTTACGATGTGCTGCAAAGAATTACAGATTGTTGTCCCTCAAAAAGAGCTGGATTGCTTTAGCACCTCTGAAAAATGAGGTGATTTTTATCCAGAGGACCAATTGTAAATATAGACACTTGTAAGTTTAAAATATTAGTCCAGTTTTTGAATGAATTTTTTAAAAAAATAATAATACTGGCCAGTAATATGATTGCGAAATCAGGGGTTTTTGGGCAAGGTAAACTCATGTGTTAGCTTGCTTCTAAAACTAAATTTGTTTTCTGTTTCTGTGGGAATCAGAGGATGTTATAAAGTGAGTCATGCAGTTATTGACTTTAGCAAGCACACAACTGGTATAAATAGAGAAACACTAGAAAGCCTTGAACAGAAGAAGAGACTCAGAGGTCTTCTAGCAAGGGCTGATAGAACAGGGAGGCAAGATGAAGATGAAGACCATACCTTTCCTTGGGGTACTATATATTGCATGCTCTTGTGCTTTCCCGGTTGTTCCAGAAAAAGAAAAAGAAGAAATGCAGTTTGCTAAGGTAAGGGCTACAGACAGAACTTAAGTTGTTGAGGGAGTAAAAGTGGTGATGTACAATATTTTATTAACCACTCACTGTATTTAAAAAAAAAAGCACTTGTGTTCTAGGCTGTTGCAATTTCTTCCCTACCAGAAATACCTGGAAAATTTTTATGATTTCAAAGAAGAGAAAAGTTCTCTTTTGAAACGGAAGAATCTCAATCCCATGGCTGATAAAATTCGAGAAATGCAGTCATTCTTTGGGCTAGAAGTGACCGGGGAGCTGAATCATAAGACCCTGGCCATGATGAAGCAGCCTAGATGTGGAATGCCAGATATCCGCTCATACAGCACCTTCCCACTGAGTCCTAAGTGGAAAAAAGAAGATGTGACCTATCGGTAACGTATATTAGAATGTGTTTCTCTGCACAGCACTGGGAAGATTTGTGAATGCCAGGTAGTAGTAATGCCAGCAGGTTCTTGACCATTTCCCCCTGTATTTCTCCACATAAAAGCTCCCTTCAGGATGGAGTCATTAATGTGGGGACTACTGACTTCACTACTCCTATCCTGCTCTTTAGGCTCCCAAACAGTGATGAAAATACCAAAATAGGAGTTGATACTAGTTAGTTAACAACCTACTAAAAGATACACTCAGTGGATAGAAGGGATATGGTTAAGATAGGATCTCTGAAAGATGTGAAAGAAAACTAAAAGTTTCCCCTGTGTAAGCAAATAATTTGAAAATAAACAACCTGATAGGCATAAATAGGAATGACCATAGACTAAAATTATTTGATCTTGATACTATGTAGCCTACACACATGTAATCTGCTTGCTTTTGGTTCCTTTCTTCTTATTCCACAGGATTTTGAACTACACTCCAGACATGTTACAAGCTGATGTAGAGGAAGCCATTGCAAAAGCCTTCCAGCTCTGGAGCAGTGTCACCCCTTTGAGATTCACCAGGGTCTACAGTGGTCAAGCAGATATAATGATCTCCTTTGCATCTGGATGTAAGAGGATTCCTTTGATTTGGAATTATAAGTATTAGTAATTTTTTTCTTACAGAAATGATTAAAAGCATCAAATTTTCCTTCTTTTTTTAGTTCATGGTGATTTCTATCCATTTGATGGTCCAGGAGGAACTCTGGCTCATGCTTATCCTCCAGGTAGTAATATAGGAGGAGATGCTCACTTTGATGAAGATGAAAACTGGACCAAGTTTACTACCTATAATGGTAGGTAACTTCAAATGTTGCATTGTCTGTTTTTTATTAGTCAGTGTTAGTCTTGAAGACACTGTAATGTCACAGATCCCATGGCAGTAGTTCCAGCACTCACTGAGATGTAAAGTTGAAGTGCAATTTAGTAAAAGTATTCTGCATAATTTGGGCTGCAGTCCTGTCAGTCCCCTGAAGTTAATGCGCTGCCTGCAATTACAACCTCACTGGAAGAAAGGAGATTAGCATGAAACAGCAATACTGGCTAATAATGACATTGTAAAGCAGGGAATTTTCATCCTCAGGTTAGAAGTTGTAATATTGAGCTTCTGCTTTTTGTTTGTTTTTGTTAATTCAAATCTTCACCTTCTTCAAAGGTAAAAAACAAACCTTGAGTTTGTTGGTAAGTATAATTAAATATAACAATGACAAGTTCTGGTTTCCAGCAATATCCAGGGATGATGTGACATGTTACCAGTCTTTGTGAAGTAGTTACCAAGTCAATTCCATGTCATTTATAGTTCCCAAAATCTGACCAGATGACTGAAATGTCCTCACCCAGTTTTCATTCATTGTTGATGTTAAAGAAACTTTGATTCCTTCCTGGCGTGGAAACTTTTGCAGCATAAGTAAAAACTGTGAGAAATAAATGTTTATAGTTCAAAACTCATCTTTCCTCCAGGATTCCAGAGAAGCTCTTACTTAGGGCATAGATTTTGCTGTTTTGTTAAGACTCTGAGTGATATATCATACATGAGAGGATGACACTTTCATCCCATTGTCATGCAGGAAATTGATCTGGTGTTTATTCTTTGTGCTGGACTTCTTTTAGGATACAGCTTGTTTCTTGTTGCTGCTCATGAGTTGGGCCACTCACTGGGTCTTGGTCATTCCAATGTCCTTGGTGCTCTGATGTATCCTATATATATGGCCAGGGATACAAGGGACTACAAGCTTCCTCAGGATGACATTGATGGCATTCAGGCTCTCTATGGTAAGCAAGAAGCCTAACTTTTGGTGCACATAGACATTTGTAATGAATTTACACACGGCTAAAATGTACTGAATTTTCCACTGCAAGAAAGATCAAAGTTTAATTTCCTGTTATTATTTGGGGCAAATGTCTTGGTTTATGACTAAAAGTCTACATCTGCAAAATAGAATCTGTGGTTGTATCTACACTAGTGAGTCAAAAGGCCCAAGAGCCTTTCTCCAGTGATACCACAGGAACAGCTTGTGTCAGTAGTATTAAACTCTTTTATCTTCCATAAAAGAGCATTCACATGCACAACCATCCTTTGGGAATGGTATTTGCTCTGCATTAATTCTTGAGCACATACAGTTTGAGAGCCCAGTGGCTTGTCAAGGAAAGACAATGACAAAGGCCATTTTAACAATTATCAGCATAGGTAACTAAGTTAAATTACTCAGAAATTTTCCATTACATTAATTTATCAGCTGGATTTGCACCTTAAGAAACCTTCACATTTATATCCATATCCAGCTCCTGAAGCTCTGCATCATGAAAAGCTTCTAATTTTAAGAGCTCATGAAGAGCACCTAATTCACCTCCCAATTCTACACCTAACTTATTTCCCAAAGGACGCCCCAAGGAACCTCCTGCACTTCCAACAAAAGCTTTTCCCCCACAAGAACCAACTGAAATGACACCGGCAGAAGCAACAACTGAAATGCCGCCCCGGAAAGAACCAACAGAAACAACACCCTCTAAGGCCCCTGTAAGGCCGCAGGACTGTGATCCTCACTTGAGTTTTGATGCTATCACCACTCTCCGTGGGGAAACACTGTTCTTCAAAGGGAGGTAAGTTCTTTTATTTCTGTGACCACCTTTTTGTCAGTCCAGGGAACTGATCTTTCCTTGCTTACAAAGGAAGACACTTCTTTCTAAAAATATTAAGGCAATGTACAAAGTTCTACAAGCCCAGGTGGGCTGAGAGGGTAAGATGGAATACTGACAGCTGAGTTAAAGATTTTAAACCATGATATGTTATCACCCATGTCTGTTAAAATTGTGCAAGGCCAAGCGTTGGCCAGCAACTGTGTCACAGGCACCACTGCTCATTTCACACTTTCCTATGTGTGGTCCAGAGAGCTGTGGAAAATGTCCTTGGTGACTTGGTGGCACTCTGGTCTAGGAGTCCACACTAGACTCCTGTTTACTAATGTCTGTAGGGAGACCCTGCTATTACAGGTGTCCACTTTTGGGCACTCTTTGACTACTGGATAGTGCATTGTTGGCTGAGCACATCTGCCCTGGCAAAGGAGAAATGGAAGTCAGGCCCAGGGTTTCAACCACTTTTTGGGCTGGTAATGGCTTTTGGTTGATCAAGCTTCCTTTGATGGTGTGAGTCTGATTTCCCTTTTAAAATACATGATGAAGAATTGTAGCTTAAAAATTTAGCAATATATAGGAAAGGGGCATAAGGCAGGAGCAATTCCTCCTTAAACTGAGTTTAAACATGTTTCTCAAGAATGTTCATCTGCAATCAAACTGAAATTAAGAACACAGCTGTGCTGTGCCTACCTGCATGGGATATGGTGAAGAGAAAGCTTCAATTCTCAACACTAGGAAATTAAGAATGCAGCTGTGCCTACCTGCATGTGATATAATGAAGAGAAAGCTTCAATTTTCAGCACTACAACAAACATCACATGTTCTCTTGAGTGAGCCATCAGTATACTGGTGGAGAGGTCTACAGGACCACCAGCTTGAAGTGCCCCTGCCTGAGCTGAGGAGTTGGACAAGATGACCTCCAGAGGTCCTTTCCAACCTCAACCATTCTGTGACCTCAGAGCAACCTACAGTAAAGGGATGTCTGTGAGAGAGAAGGGCAAAGCGAGAGCAGGGCCAAGTGAAGCACTGCATCCCCAGAGGGGTGATATCTCTTCCTCATAGGGAGGACTGGCTCCAGCACCCAGACAGTAGGAATTAAAGTACATTTCTAGGCTATTGATTTTTTAGTGAAATACAAAAAAAAGGAAACTCTGTTGTTTTCATTTCTATCAGCTACGTCTGGCGCAAAAGTCCATATTTCTCAGACATTGAGCATGACACCATCTCTTCCTTCTGGCCATCACTGGTTGCTGGCTTTGATGCTGCTTATGAGGTTGACAAGAGGGACAGAGTGCTGTTTTTTAAAGGTATTTCTCTTACATTTCCATCAATCCCTTTTACGAATGAATAGCGTTATGAAAGTGCTGCTAATGTTATGTAATAATAATGAGAGTAATATTACACTAATTCTACTACTACTAATACTACTAGAAGATATTCTTAATATTTAAATTTAATTCTGAAACTACAGTTACTGTCATTAATTAACACTGGTTCACAACGCCCTGCACAATATGCTATTAGCATAGAATCACAGAATAGAATCATAGAATAAACCCAGTTGGAAGAGGCCTCCAAGATCATCCAGTCCAACCTATCACCCAGCCCTAGCCAAGCTACTAGACCATGGCACCAAGTGCCTCATCCAGTCTTTTCTTGAACACCTCTAGGGACAGGGACTCCACCACCTCCGTGGGCAGCCCATTCCAATGCCAATCACTCTCTCTGTCAAGAACTTCCTCCTAATACCCAGCCTAGACCTCCCCTAGCACAACTTGAGACTCTATCCCCTTGTTCTGTTGTTGGTTATCTGGGAGAAGAGACCAACCCCATCTGGCTACAACCTCCTTTCAGGTAGTTGTAGACAGCAGTGAGGTCACCTCTGAGCCTCCTCTTCTGCAGGCTGCACACCCCCAGCTCCCTCAGCTTCTGTTCGCAGGGCTGTGCTCCAAGCCCCTCACCAGCTTTGTCGCCCTTCTCTGGACATGTTCCACGACCTTAACCTCTCTCTTGAATTNAGAATGGCACAGGTTGGAAGGGATCTTAGATATCATCGGCCTAACCTCCCCACCATGAGCAGGGATGCCTCCCAACTCGATTCAGCTGCACAAGGCCTCATCCAACCTGGCCTTGAGCACCACCAGGGAGGAGGCATCCACAACACCCCTGGGAAACCTGTTCCTGAGTCTTACCACCCTTGTACTGAAAAACTCCTCCCTAATATGCAGTCTAAAACTACTCTCTCGCAGCTTAAAACCGTTACCCCTTGCCCTGTTGTTAGACATCCTTATGAAAAATCCCCTCTCCAGCCTTCCTGTAGGATTCCTTCCTCTTCTTTTGTCAGAGAGAGAGAAGATAGGTCAGACGAAAGTCATTGCCTATGTTATTTAAAGGCAATTTTAAAGATATCAAATGCATCTAGGAATGTGTTGAGATTTAACTGATGAGTATAGGATATTCTGGCTACTATAAGTAATGAAAAATCCAACAGCTCTGAAATATTCAAAATTATTTGTTCTCGAGACGGTCATGCTCTCAGCTGAATGTATGTGACATTTGGTGGGATTTACAATAGAGAAAGCTCTGAGGCTTTGATGAACAGGTGCTCAGCCTCCCCAGGAATCCCTACTGAATTTTTCTGGGTTTCCTGCAGATAACCACTACTGGGCTGTCAGTGGCTACAGCATAGAGCCAGGCTTCCCTAAGCCTATTCAGAACCTGGGCTTCCCCACCAGTGTCAGGAAAATTGATGCAGCTGTTCACGATGAAAACACCAAGAAAACCTATTTCTTTGTAGGCAACAAGTACTGGAGGTAAGGCTCACTCCTCTTTTGTACATCAGATAATCAAAATAGCCTTTAAAATGAAAGAGTATTTTAATACTTGTGTTGTAAGTTCATGGTCTCTTGCGGTCATCCTTCTTAGCCAGTACAAAGCTGAAGCTCAGGGAAAGTTACTCATTTATTTTCATAGAACAAAGCCTATAACACCTGAGATGAAGGCAGTCTGTCATTAACAGACAAAAGGGATTTATTAATTCCTTAGGAACCATGAAAGTATTAAAAAAAAAAAAAAAAAAAAAGTAGATTTTGTCATATATCCTTTCAGTAGCTATTAAAGGGCTGAAGGGCTCTCTGAAATTTATAAATAAGGAATCTATCAAGACAGTTATGGAAGTGGATTATTTACTTTCTAAGAAACAGTCCAGCTAAACAGTAATGTTAGCCCTAACAATTAATCTGTAATAATATCTGGAAAAACTATTATTACAATAGAAGTTTACATTCCACTCACGGAACCACTTCATAGAGTGGCTGCTGTAAAATTAAAATATTCCATTTGAATAATTGTTTGAAGTTTGTTGCTGAGTATAAGCCCCATTCATTTTTATTATCTCTTTATGGGGATGGAAGAGGCTGTTTAGCCTAATACTGTGAAAACAGCCTTGCAAAGGCCACTAAATATGTAAATACTCACACAGCCATGGTGCAGATAGATCATGGAAGCTTGCTGTGTAGTGGACTTTCAGCCAAGAGCAGGCTTATTTAGTAAAAAAACCACCTGGTTTTGACATTGACCATCACATGTTTACTTCTTGTTTTAATGCAATATTTTTCTTTAGTTTCAATGAAAATACTCAGTCAATGGAAAGAGGATATCCAAGAAAAATAGCATCTGACTTCCATGGCATTGGCCACACAGTTGATGCTGCCCTTCAGAAAAATGGTAAATAAATTTAAATGCAATTTCAAACAAAGCAAAAGAATAAAAAAAAAAAGTATGTTTCAAATATTTAAATATATAAAATGTTCTGTCTTTCCAACTCTAGGGCTTTTCTACTTTTTCCATGGAGCAAATCAGTATGAGGTTGACATCAAGAGCAAGAAACTCATCCGTAAAATGAAGAGCAACAGCTGGTTTAATTGCAAGCAACATTAACTGATGCTTCAGGGCTGTGCTTGGGCTAGAAATTATTTTTCATGTTCCTTGGTTACAAACAATATCATTCACATGTTACTGTGCATCTGAAATGATAACCTTTAATAATTTTAATTTAAAACCTTACAAATTCAAAACTTCATGTACAGTTTTAATTTATTTTCTTTTCCAAGTATTTATTAATCAACTTTGTTTTGAATAATAAAGTATAAAATAGCAGTATTCATGTGTTCTGCTTCAGTCCACTGGAGGCAAAACATCTGCTGTAGCCATACACAAGCCTGAGTGGCTCCAGAAACCCACCATTATTTTTCACAGGGCTATTAAAGGGAATTTCCCTATTTTTCACAGGGAAGTTGAAGGGAAGCAGAAGGAGGTGGGCAGTTGAGACAGGCAATAAGAAATTAACTGTGAGACAGAGGAGGGAAACGAAGACACTGAGGAACAGTGTGAGGGAGGCAGAAGAGGTAGATGATCC
>VWYK01095014.1:0-20068 GCA_013399775.1 Semnornis frantzii
CCTGCCTGGACGCATTCCTGTCTAAACTACCCTAGGGGATCCTCCTGCCTTGGCAGGGGTTCAGACTTGATGATCTTTGGAGGTCCCTTCCAACTTCTAAGGTTCTGTGATTCTGTGATATGAAACTCTTATCTTTGCTTAACTCTTTTTATCTCAACCCAGAGTTTTTGTGTGCTACTTTTCCCCCACTTCTGTACTGGGGAGGAAATGGGCAGATTAACCTGTTCTCAGGGTTTAACCTGTTCCAGGCCTAGAAGACTCATAAATAGCAAAGCATGGAAGAGGAACCAAAAAACTCCAACCAACCAACACTCAAAACACCAAACAAAAATTAAAATACATAAACCCCCCACAAGGACCAAAAGGTATCAACACCACATTTGAGAAATTCCTCAGATTCAAGGCCATCTGCAGTAAATCTGAAAACCTGATGTCTTGAAAAGATGAGGAAAAAGAGTGCAGGCAGCAAGGACCACAAAACCCTAAGCAAGGAGCAGTGAGCAGTTGTAGTTCCTGGCTCAGTTGTCCCCTGCCTGCATGAAGCACAAGAGAGGCCTTGAAAGAGTTTGACTTTTCCTTGCTGAGGCTAAAAGTCACAAGACAGTCAAAGGCACTCGATCCCTCACAAAGGTAGCCTCTGGAGATGGAATACTCCCAAACTCTTATAATTCTGCAAAGAGGAAGAAGTCCTAACAGATCTATTTTGTTTTAACAGCATGCTTTACCTTATATAAATTTATTCCCTAAACATGGAAATATAGAATAGCCACACTACTGCAAGAGGAAAGGCACACATTGCTCAAGTAATTCAATTAAATGAATGTTGTCATGTAAGCACGCTCCACTGAGAGTCACATTGGGTTTGTTTGTATATATTTTTAATACTCAATTGATTTAATGATTTTTTTTTCAGTAGGATATTGGAAAACTTTCTGTTTTGAAACAAATTTTCTACCTCATCTCCTCACCCTTTTCTGCTAAAGCACTGGTGAATGCAATGGCATATGTGATGCCTCAGCTTGGTTTTCAAATTTCTCCTGCATCTTCTTTCTCCCTTTTTTAATTTTAAACTACAAAGCAGCAGAATCTGAGTATTCCTGGGTTTATTTTGCCATCCTAAATGTCCAGAGTTCAAAGAATCATGAAAAATTACAGTAAAAAGAATGCAGATATGCAGCCATAATTAAAGACTCCAGCAGGAAAAAGTTTAAATATGTGAAATTGCTCCAGTCTTACATCTGGTCTTAACAAAATTCTGTTTCCTGCACAGATACATCCTTCATCTGACACTGTACAGCTGTAAACTTGGATGCTAGAGAATGTGTGTGTAGGAACACCAGTTCACATCCTTCTGGAGGCTGCAGAGGGAAGGAAATTCCCTCTCCACTGATTCCCAGTGTCTCCTCCAAATTCAACCAATGTCTGAGACAAATCATAGAATGTTTCAGTTGGAACGGACCTCCAAAGATCATCCAGTCCAACACCCCTAAAGTCAGCAGGGACATTCACTACTAGATCAGGTTGCTCAGAGCCCTGTCAAGCCTCACCTTGAATNTCAGGTACCGAAAGGCCACTATTAGGTCTCCCAAGAGTGTCTTCTCTACACCAAGCCAAACGACCCCAGCTCCCTCAGCCTGTCCTCATAGCAGAGGTGTTCCAGTCCTCGGATCATTTTTGTGACACTCCTCTGGACATGCTCCATCAGGTCAGGTCCGTGGTCTTCTTGTATTTAGGATACCAGACCAGGACACGGTACTCTTGGTGAGGTCTTAGCAGAACAGAGCAAAGTGGCAGAATCACCTCTCTCAATCTGCTGGTCATGCTGCTTTTGATGCAGCCTAGGATGCAAATTGCCTTCTGGGCAATATGTGGAAAGTGACAGTAAATATTACTGAAAATTGCCAAATGGATATTGGCTATTACCAATTTCCATTGGGATAGCTGTGCATTGTACAATCTACAGTTATTTGAGTACCTGAAGTACCACCATCAATGGATGAGCTTCATTCTTAAGGAACATTGGAGAGCAAAACAGGCATCTCTACCCTCAGAGTACTGGAAATAGCAGCTACTTTTGATGGAAAAGATTAACAATGTATTAAATTAACTTGACAAATGAGATAGTTGCCAGACAAGCAACCTCTTAGCTTCTCATTCATGTATGGATAAGCAATATGCTGGTAACATAAGAACTGTTTCCTTCAAATATATATAGCAGTTTTGCAAAAGTGCCACATACCATACATATTTCTATCATTCTGTGCTCAGAAAGAAGTCCAAATTTATACTCAGCAGATGAATAGATTCCCATTCTAATTACTCTTTTTCCTGAAGTACTTGCCTGTAGTTACCACACGGTGGTATCCATGCTAACAGTTTCTTCTATCTTGTAATGAAGTTAATAGCCTAAATTGCTTCTGGGGATCTTTTTGGACTGATAAGATGGCATTTTGGGTAACTACACAGACAGGAATAACAGCTTCCCCTGTCAATATGGAGCTGGGGCTGGTGCAACTCTTACACAACTTCTGGCAATGTAGATGCCGAGGGAATGTCTCAAGTAATAACCCAATAAAACCTTATCCTTTGAAGAAATAGACATGGTTTGTATTTGTTTCCTCAGTTCAGCAATTATTACACTAGTATCTCCTCTTCTAAAAGCAGAGTATTCAGAACTTTACTCAGCATGAAAAGAATCTGTGTGTTAAACTCTGCCTAGGGAAAGAGTCGACCAAAGAAAGGTACATTAGCAGTAAGCATGTTACACGTGTTTGCTCTATGCCGGCATAACAACAAGGTGAAGAGAAAGCTCCAAATGCAAAATGCTATGGCCACCAGATCCAGCTCCTTGTGTAACACCACAGCTGGGGAGGATGCAGAAGGACTGCTGTTTGAACAGAGACAAGCCAACAACTGTTAGATGAAGCACGTCTAAGTACACAGTACACTCCCTTTTCAGCAAAGGCATTCTTTCAGTTTCACTTTTTTTTCACACCTTGCAATGCTACACATTAAACATGATGGAGATTTTCATTAAGAGAGTCTTAAAAGAAGAAAATAATTTTTAAAAATAAGGGGAAAGATAAGTTTCATTGTAAAACATCCAGTTCAGAATGTCTTGACTGACATTACAAGTTTTTAAGGCCAGGCTGAATGGGGCTCTGGGAGGTTCTGATCTAGTGTGAGGTGTCCCTAGCCATGGCAGGGGTGTTGGAACTAGATGATCCTTGAGGTCCTTTCCAGCCCTGACAATTCTATGACTATGATTATCGAGATGCAAGCCACTCCCAGCAAATCACATTAAACAAAACACTAATTTTTCACCCTCGGTATGGTCACATTATCTTTAGCTATTTTAGCTCTATGTAATATAATAATTTCACTTAAATTAGCATTTGAAGAGAGTCATGATGGTAATTTGACCATCGTAGAAGGATGTTTACAACCCTGAAAGTTATTTGCACAAGTAATCTACTAACAGCTTTAAATCGGTAGTCAGAGAAAAATGTCCAGCCACACAAAATGCACAAAATTAAGAATATAAACACTAATATTTACTTAGCAGGTTGCTTATTTGTATTATCAAAATTAGACCATGGAAAGAGTACTTGCAGCCTTCCATATTTCTCGCATGTAATAGAAATATTTGTACATCAAATAAAAATACAAAGATAGCCACCTGCTCTCCAGAACTCCAGAAGCAGTGATAGTGAAAATAACTCTTAACAATTTCATTACTAGAACATCATTACATAGTTATTACTTCTTTCACATTGAATAAAAATATCCTTTCTTGTTACAATGACTTCTGAAGTCAAATAGGAAGAGAAAAAAGAAAATCAATTATCAAGACAGATGCAGATGCTGACACCACTGAGCTGGGTGGAGTGGCTGCCACACCAGAGAGTTGTGCTGCCATTCAGAGAGACTTAGACAGGCTGAAGAGTTGGACAGGGTGAAATTTAATGAAGTTCAACAGGGGCAAGTGCAGAGTTGTGCACCTGGGAAAGAACAATCTCATGTATCAGTATAGGTTGAGGACTGACCTGCTGGAGAGCAGTGAAGGGGAGAAGGACTTGGGAGTCCAGGCGGATGGAAGGATAACCATGAGCCAGCAGTGTGCTCTTGTGGCCAGGAAGGCCAATGCCATTCTGGGGTGTATTAGAAGGGCTGTGGTTGGTAGTTCGAGGGAGGTTCTCCTCCCCCTCTCCTCTGCTCTGGTGAGGCATCATCTGGAGTATTGTGTCCAGTTATGGGTCCTCCAGATCAAGAACAACAGGGAGCTGCTTGAGAGAATCCAGCACAGAGCCACAAAAATTAAGAAAGTTGAACATCTTCCTTATGAGGAGAGATTGAGAGAGCTGGGGCTTGTTAGCTTGGAGAGGAGGAGATTGAGGGGTGACCTCATTAATGTTTATTACCGTGTAAGGGGTGAGTGCCAGGAGGATGGAGCCAGGCTCTGCTCAGTGATGCCCAATGACAGGTAAAGGGGCAATGGGTGGAAATTTAGGCATAGGAAGTTCCTTATGAACCTGAGGAAGAATTTTTTTCCCTGTGTGGGTGACAGAACACTGGAACAGGGTGCCCAGGGGAGTTGTGGAGTCTCCCTCTCCGGAGATGTTCGAGAACCGTCTGGATACATTCCAGTGTGATCTGCTCTACGTGATTCTGCTCTGGCAGGGGGGCTGGACCAGATGATCTTTCAAGGTCCCTTCCAGCCCCTGACATTCTATGATTCTAAGCAGAAAGAGCGGAGCAGGCTAATAAAAATTCTTCAGTACAGTGTAAAAGCAAGCATCGTGCAAGAATGAAAAATGCCTTCAAAATAAATACAAAGGAACTTGTTCTTATGCAAAGTACTTCAATAAAATGTATAACAGATTGCACCAAATGAATCCCAAAGACAACAAATGTTTCTCTGAAGTATACTTGTAAACCATAATTAAAGATATCCTTGCCAAGCTGTATTCAGAATGAAAAATTATGAAGTCTCCTAGGAAGCAGTTATCAACCCAGTTCTTTACAGTTTGTACATTTTGGAAGTCTTTTATAGACCACATTCCACTATTACCAGGCACGGCATGGTCTAATGGCAATTCTCCAAATACACTCTGAATCTGAAACCAGCTGGTTCATATACAGGTACTAGAAGTATGCATAAGTATCACAAAGAATTGTTAATTATCCTGATTGGGATTATAACTCACAGAATCATAGAACATTCATAGTTGGAAGGGTCTCCAAGGATCATCTAGGTCTAATCCCTCTGCCATGGGCAGGGACACCTCACACTAGATCAGGTTGTTCAGAGCCACATCCAGACTGGACTTTAAGACCTCCAGGGATGGGGCCTCCACCACCTTCCTGGGCAACCTGCTCCAGCGTCTCACCACCCTTATGGTGAAGATCTTCTTTCTAATGTCTAGTCTAAATCTACCCTCCTCTAGTTTTGATCCTTTCCCCCTAGTCCTATCACTACCTGACATCCTAAAAAGTCCCTCACCAGTTTTCCTGTGGGCTCCTATCAGATACCGGAAGGCCACAATAAGATTTCCTCGGAGCCTTCTCTTCTCCAGACTGAACAGCCCTGACTCTCTCAGACTGTCTTTGCAGCAGAGGAGCTTCAACCCTCTGATCATACTCACAGCCCCTTCTCTGGGCACATTCCAGCATGTCCAGATCTTTCCTGCAATAGGGGCTCCATTTTCAGTCTTCTCTTACGGTGTTCTTTCCATTTGTAGCACAGTATCACCAAGGTTGGAAGAGGTCTCAAAGATCATCAAGTCCAACCCATTACCACAGACTTCAAGACTAGACTATGACACCAAGTGCCACATGCAAACCGGCCTTGAACACCTCCAGGGACAGTCACTCCACCACCTCCCTGGGCAACCCATTCCAGTAGTGAATGACTCTCTCAGTAAAGAACTTTCTCCTCTCCTTGAGCCTAAACTTCCCCTGGTGCAGCTTGAGACTATGACCTCATGTTCTGGTGCTGGTTGCCTGAGAGAAGAAAGCAACCTCCTCCTGGCCACAACCACCCTTCAGGTAGTTGTAGACAGCAATAAGGTCTCCCCTGAGCCTCCTCTTCACCAGGCTAAACAATCCCAGCTCCCTCAGCCTCTCCTCATAGGGCTTGTGCTCGAGGCCTCTCACCAGCCTTGTTGCCCTTCTCTGGACACGTTCATGTACCTCAAATCACAGATAAGCCAATACCACCTGCTGCTTTACTGAAACTTATCCTACAGGGGTGCCTTGGACTCTCACGCTCACTGCATTTGGCAGAATGACTTCCAGTAGTGCCAAAAAGGTAGAAATTTAGGGAGTATAAGATACTGTATCAAAACCAAACCAGCCAACAAACCAACCACAATAAAACAAAAAAAAGTGAACACAAAATCTCAGAAGTCTGAACTTTCCACTTGAAGCTGGGGAACAGTAGTAGAAATGAAATCTTTGTAGAGGGCTGGGGAGCCAGATCTGATAGGTGACTGCACTTCACATAATGCCTTTGATAGATGACTACTGGCATGACACACATTTGCAAGGACACCAGAAAACTGAAATACTTTGAAATGCTTATCCTATTACAAAACAGAGCACAATGCCTGGAACAAATAGTGCTCCATCTGTTTTCTTGTGTTGTTTTCTTCTGATCATGAGGGAGGTGAAATGAGTAATTTGCCTACATCACCACAAGGAAAGATTATACCTTGTAGCCTTGCAGTAGAAGCAGCAACCAGTTTTAGCCCACTGCATTTAAACAAGTCACCACATTTCCCCAGTGAAATGGGCTGCACACTAACTGAGGCATTGGATTCAGACTTGGTTTTCTTAAGGCAGAAAAACTTCCAAACCCAGTAAATAACTCTGCATGGATTTCCAAGCAACAGCTCTATACAAAAGACACATCAGCGGGTGATGTAGATCTGTCTTTGTAATGCACAATGTCTAAAATACTTTTAGCAAATCAAAGGGGAAAACAATGCAGCCTGGTCTGTTAATGCATGGATAGAAAACAGCAAAGGCAGGAAATCTTCCCTGTGTCACCCATTGTAGTCAGCAGCCTTTTCAGCACCAAGTGCTGCCTACAGCTATGCTAAGCCTGTTTCTCAGAACAAGTACAATGTAAAAGGTCAAACAGGCAATAGGTGAAGCAAGTGGAAGTGACAACTACATACTGGAAATGCAACCAAACCTTTGCAAAAGTGATACTTACTTGAACTACAGCAATTTAAGGTATCCAAAATAGCTGGTTCATCCTGCCTCCACACAATGTTCTCCAAATTTTCATTTTTACTTTTTATTTCCTCAGAAAAGAACACATGGACTCTATTAATACCCTCAGCTTCTCGTTCTCTCATCAGCAACTTTTGAGATCCATATCTGAGACGTTCAGGTTTATTTATTATTTTATTTATTAGTACATCTGAATAATTCGAAAAATGAAGTGTGTCCTCTCCTCCCTATTATGTAAGTACTGCAACAGAAAGAAAAAGGTCACTGTCTTGCATTTGCCCTGTGTTGTATGGACTCCTGCACAGAGGCAGACAACTGCTTTCCCTTCCTGTGACACTTTCCAAACTTCTTTCCTGCTGTCCTCTCTGAAGCCACAAGCATACAGGACCTCACAGAGGAATGAAGTCCAAAAATCTTACTGAAGTCTTTCATTCACAGAGGGGAAATTCAGCCAAACTGGGCAAAATCTACAGGATCTGAAACATAAAAACCACTGCTGTGTATTTTTGCATTTGTTGTCTTTCTTACTTTTTTACCTTGAAGCAATGGATGCAATCTTTCATTTACAGAAGGTCAGACTATGGGCCAGAAATGTGCCCTGATGGCCAAGAGACCAAATGGCATGCTGGGGTGTATCAGGAGAAGTGTGTCCATCAAGTCTAGTGAGGTTCTTCTCCCCCTCTACTCTGCCCTGGTGAAACCACACCTGGAATATTGTATGAAATTTTGGGTTCCCCAGTTCAAGAGGGACAGGGACCTGCAGAGACACACAGAGAGTCCAGCAGATAGCCACAAGGATGATTTGGGGACTTGAGCATCTCCCCTATGAGAGAGACTAAGAGACCTGGGGCAACTTAGGCTAGAGGAGACTGAGAAGAGATCTCAACAATGTATACAAATATCTGAGGGGCAGATGGCAGGAGGAGGAGGCCCATCTCTTTTCAGTACTGCACAGCAATATGACAAAGAGCAGTGGCTACAAAGTGGAATACATAAGGTTTCATCTTAACACGAGGAAACTTAGGCTAGAGGAGACTGAGAAGAGATCTCAACAATGTATACAAATATCTGAGGGGCAGATGGCAGGAGGACGAGGCCAATCTCTTTTCAGTACTGCACAGCAATATGACAAAGAGCAGTGGCTACAAAGTGGAATACATAAGGTTTCATCTTAACACGAGGAGAAACTTCTTTACAGTGAGGGTGACAGAGCACTGGAGCAGGTTGCCCAGAGAGGCTGTGGAGTCTCCTCCTCTGGAGACTTTCAAAACCTACCTGGATGCATTCCTGAGTGAACTACCCTAGGGTATCCTGCTTTGGCAGGGGGGTTGGACTTGATGATCTCTGGAGGTCCCTTCCAACCTTTAAGGTTCTGTGATTCTGTGACTAGCAAGCAATTCTCTTTTTAACACACTTTACTTTGACTTATAATTAATCGTGTCACCTCCCAAGACTCATCTTTCTCCTGAAGCACCTGGGAAATCTTCACTGGGTACCACAAAAATATCTATACCATGGACCATATTTTTAAAAAAGACAATAAAAAAAGTTACCTTATCCTTTTATCTTCAATTTTTTTCAGATACTCGTCTCTCTTCAACACTCCCAATATAATTTCTTTTTCATGTTCCAACAAGAAGGACAAATTGATGACCTCCGAGTGCTTTGTCATGGTGCTTCAGCCGCTGCTGTTCCAATGACTGTTTTCTCCAATCGGTTCTTCTAACGTCTTATCTGCACAGCTCCACAGGCTCGTTCGTGTCAGAAATACAGGATCACACAGTCAAGAGGTATTTTGCAAAGTGCTTCTTTAAGTTAGCCAGATGTCAAAACTGTATTGCTTTGCCTTCAAACTACATAAGAAAGGTAGGTTTCTTCTGTGCTTCTTTCTGAAGAAAGGCATTCATTTTCCTGGGGACACCCTGGTATCCTGGTCAATGCTCACCAGCACGCTGCAGGCCTTCAGACTGCACTCACAAGCAGTTGCAGAATCAGCTTCCTGGCATAACTGCAGTCTGGAGCTACAAGATAGCTGGGCGTATTTATTTCAAACTACCTAAAAGTCAAAGCAAACAAATGTGGGTGATTTTGACATTACTGCCACAGACTGATTTGAGAAAGTCTTAATCTAGTAATGATTTAAAAGCTACCAAAAAATGGCTTGCAGACTATTAGGTTATCTCAGGGGCGATTTACAAGTCATGTTTTCTATTATTATTTACTCAATGATTTTTGATTATGCTCCCATGAGGGCTCTGCAATTATCTTCCCCCTGCGAAACATTTAAATTACTATATTCACCCTGCAATTCTTTCATTCTTCTAGTAATAAGCATGGGAGGGGAAGGGATGATTCCACTCATTGCCTTGAGATGACTTTAGAAAAAGAACAAGTGGAAAGGCTTCAGAGGATAGCACTGAAAGGTAAGATTCACCCAAACCCAAGTATACACCTCCAGCTCAGCAAGCCATCCACTATATTCACTTCAAAGTCAATTGCAAGCAATAGAAACTCTCAATGAGTGATTTATCCACTTACTGCAGACACTTAATTTAGGATGACCTGTTCTAGAGAGTTCCATTCTCTTCCACTAAATGCAGAGAAAACTGAAGACTGAGACATTAAAATGTAGCCACCCAGAAGAAAGGTAAATTTCACTGCTTGTTTTGTTAGCTTGTCAGTGTTTGGTTTTTTTGTTTTTTGTTTTTTTGTTTTTTTTCTTTTCTAAACAACTTCCAAGGAAAAATTAATTCATGGTGGAGCTCTGAACATGGCAAAGTCATGAGGAAGATATTTTACAAAGTCTCTAAACCTTCTAGTCAACTGGTTGGAACACCCAGTCCTTAACAGTTTCATAAGAAAACATTGAGTTTCACACTGCAACCAGGATGACTTCCAAGAGACTTTTCTGTGATAAAAGAAGCTATGTGAGCAAATGCAGTTTGCACTTTGAAGCATACACACTTATATAGTATACAAATGTAAACCTGTCTATATTAAAAAAAACAAAATAAAACAAAACAAAAGAAAAGCATCCACGTCATCATAGAATAGAATTATAGAATGGTTGAGGTTGGAAGGGACCTCAAGGATCATCTAGGTCCAACTCTCTGCCATAGGCAGGGACACCTCCCACTAGAACAGGTCGCTCAAGGCCTCATCCAGCCTGGCCTTGAACACCTCCAGGGAGGGAGCATCCACAACCTCCCTGGGTAACCTGTGCCGGTGTCTCACTACCCTCACTGCAAAGAACTTCCCCCTGACATCCACTCTAAATCTCCCCTCTTCCAATTTAAACTCCTTAGCCCTCCTCCTGTCATTACAAGACCTTCTAAATAGTCCCTCCCCAGCTCTCCTATAGGTCCCCTTCAGATATTGGTCACTACATCTCCACTTATCATATGTAAGTGGCAATGGTTATATGTGCATACGTTGTGCATACACTCATAGAATGGTGTGGGTTGGAAGGGACCTTAATGGTCATCTAGTTCCAACCCTGCTGCCATGGGCAGGGACGCCTCCCACTAGATCAGATTGCTCCACACCTCATCCAACCTGGCCTTGAGCATCCATGACCGCCCTGGGCAATCTGTTCTGGTGTCTCACCATCCTCACTGTAAAGAATTTCTTCCTAATATCCAGTCTAAATCTCCCTTCCTCAAGCTTCAATCCATTGTCTCTCATCATATCACTACAAGCACTCGTAAAAAGTCCCTTCCTGGCTTTCTCAAAGCCCTCATTCAGTTACTGAAAGGCTGCTATAAAGTCTCCCCAGAAAATTCTTTCATCAAGGTTAAACAGCCCCAACTCTTTCAGCCTGTCCCCATAGGGGAAATTATCCAGCCCTCTGATCATCTTCATGGCCCTCCTCGACCTGCTCCAGCAGTTCAATGTCCTCCTTATGCTGGGAGCACAAGTACTGGACACAGTACTCTAAGTGGGGTCTCATGAAAACAGAGTAGAGGAAGAGAATCACCTCCCTTGTCCTGCTGATGACACTTCTTTTGATGCAGCCCAGGGTACTGTTGGCCTTCTGGGCTGCAAGCACACGCTGCTGGTTCATGTTGAGCGTCACATCAACTGACGCCTCCAAGACTGCTCCCAAGCCACTCCTCACCCAGGCTATATTCGTGCTTGGGATTGTCCCAATATAGGTGTAGGACCTTGCACTTGGCCTTGTTGAACTTCATGAGGTTGGCTTAGGCTCCCCTCTCAAGTCTCTCCGAGTCCCTCTGGATGGTATCCCTTCCTTCCAGCACGTCACCTAGACCACACAGCATGCTGTCACTTGCAGACTTCCCGCAATTCCACTGCCTATATTGCTATACGCCATGAGATTAAAACTAATGTATTTTACATTATGTGTGTTGTAAGAACTAAAACAGCTCGTAAGATTTTTTTTTTCCCAAGGCAATCCTTGCTTCTCTAGCTTTCAACAGCTTGGGAAGGCTTTGACAGACCATAGCAGATAAAACTGAAGCAGCAGCGTTCACAGTCTAAGATTACTGTATGTGTAAGACAAGACACTCTTCTGTTTCTCATCCTAACAACCACTGAAGGCAAAAATACAGCTGGCATCAGATTAAATTCAGGTTTTGCAGTTCACCAGCTACTCCAGAATATGAGTCTTGAAACACCCTAGTTTCCCAGCTATTGACTGTTTAACAGGGTTGTAGGATTTTGTGCGAGAGTGCAACAGGCTGAGATTATTTCACTTCACTCTTTTTCTAAGGGACAAGGGCAGCAAAATATTAACACTCATGCTGAATTGGAGAAGGAAATACAGAAAGGTTGGATTTAAAAATGTGCAGGAAAAGAAAAATATGGCATACATCAATCCTTAACACCTAATACAAGTACAGGATACATAAGAATTCCTGCAGAACCTTCCCCCCCAGCCAAAACAAAACACATCAAAAACCTCACTGCTCATTTTCTCCCATCCCCCATTATCTCCCAATTAGTCTCCAAGCAGGTCAGATTCACTGTGGTCCGAGGCCTTGAAGGCTGTGGTTTACCACAGGGTACTCCTACATAGTTACTCAGTTACCCAGATAAGGATCCCTCTAGAGAGCTGAAGAGGCAGAGAGAAAAGAGAGTGAATTGACCTTGCTGCTTACTTTTAAAGTGCTTGCAGGATTTATGGGATTGAATAACAAAATTATGATATCTGGGGGCGACCAGTTCATCCACTGAGATGGATCTTGGTCTCTGTAGTTTTCTTAGGAAATATGGGATAACCTGGAACTCCTCAAACCACCACAAATAATAATAGGATATAAATGTCACATTTTCATGGAAGCATAGAATGGCAAGTTTGGAAGGGACCTCAAAGATCGTCTAGTTCCAACTCCCTGCCATTGGCAGGGATACCTCCCACTAGTACAGGTCACTCAAGGCCTCCTCCAACCTGACCTTGAACACCTCCAGGGAGGGAGCATCCACAACCTCCCTGGCCAACCTATGACAGTGTCTCACCACTACAGGTCATTTTAAGTTTCAAAGGAGATTTTTTTTTTTATAGATTAGTCTGTGGTAGGGTTAAAATTACCCCCCAAAATAAAATAATGTAAAATAATATAACATAAAATAACATCAAGTCAAATCATCAGACTAGCTCAGAAGGTCTGAAAGGAAAATGAATCTCTATTTACAGTAAAGCTAAAATCTAAGCATAAAATACAATGAAAACATACAAAATAAGTTTACATGTATTTACAATTATTTACAATTCAGAAATAACACAAAGGAAAAACCCCTTTGTATTGTTCCCCCACCTCCCTGGACAAGGGAAAAAGGGAGAGATCAGAGGAGCTCTGCTGCTATCTAGTCCAGCCATAAACAAGTCTCAGTTAAGGTCAGTGAAGCCACAGATAGGGATTAGCCAGCATCCAGGATGAGGAAGAGAAAAGGAAGAACAGGTTGTGCAGCGTACTTTATACTTTGCATATCCATATCCATTTTTCTTCCTTTTGCATCCAATACCCTGTTTTATTTACTTTTTACTATCTTACTACTTTTTTTTCTATTCCACGTCTTTGGATTTTTCTTATTTCTTGTTCATAATTCAGGACCAGGATAGAGGGTTAGTTTTAAACTACCACATACTCTTACATGAGCACAGGAATTTCTTCTGATATTTTATAACCTCTTTCACAGGATCACAGAATGTAAGGGGTTGGAAGGGACCTCCAGAGATCAGCAAGTCCAACACCCTTGCCAAAGCAGGATCNCATAGATCATTGAGTCCAACCCTCCCACCAGAGCAGGACCATAGAATATAGCTCAGGTCACACAGGAACACATCCAGACAGGTCTTGCAAGTCTGCAGAGAAACAGACTCTGCAAGCTCCCTGGGGAGCCTGTTCCAGTGCTCCATGACCCCTAAAGAAGTTCTTCTTCATATTGAGGTGAAACTTCCTGTGCTGCAGTTTGCATCCATTGCCCCTTGTCCTATCACAGGACACAACTGAGAAAAGTTTGTTCTCTCCCTCTTGACATTCAGCCCTCATCAATTAATCTATAAAAATTTCAAATTAATAAAAAGACCATATAAACACGACTGACATACATTTATCTATTTTCCCCTTTCCCCCCCTTCCCCCAAAGAAAACAGTAATATAAATCTTACTGCTTCTGTAATACAGATACAACTATTGGCGTCATTTTCATCAAGTAAGAAAATGAGACAGAAAGGTCATACACAAACTGAAAGCACAAAAGTGGTCTATGCAAGAGAGAAATGCAACTCAGGATTGGAACTTATATATAAGGAAAATTTTGCTTTGATACTCTGCATTTATTTTAATGGAACAAACTACTGGGCTGTTATTTTTATTCTTGACAATTATGTCTCTATTGAGACTATAAGGCCAAGTTATTTGTAAGTTAAAGGAAGAAATACAACATGCCTGCTGAAAGAGTACTGAGAAGAGATCTGATCAATGTGCACAAATATCTGAGGGGTGGGTGTCAAGTGGGTGAGGCCAATCACTTCTCAGTGGTGTGCAGCAATAAGACAAGGAGTAATGGTACAAACTGGAACATAGAAGGTTTCACCTCAACATAAAGAGAAACTTCTTTACAGTGAGGGTGACAGAGCACTGGAACAGGCTGCCCAGAAAGGTTGTGGAGTCTCCACTTCTGGAGACTTTGAAAACCTGCTTGGATGCATTTCTGTGCAAACTACCCTAGGGGATCCTGCTTTGGCAGGGAGGTTGGACTCGATCTCTGGAGGTCCCTTCCAACCTCTAAGGTTCTGTGATTCTGTGATCCAAACTGGATCATAAGATCGGTGAGCTAGAAAGCATAGAGCATCAGCACAGAGCTCACAAAGCCAAGTTCATGAGAGAGAGCAAGCCTGGCTGGTCAAGGTGCTCTAAACTTCTGTTCATGAGTTTTCCTTTCAGGAGTAATATAGGTGACACAGCATTATTCCAACACACAATGAGGAAAACAGCAAAAATCCAAGATTTATTGAAAGATAGAAAACCAAAAGGTTATGGGGAAAGAATGAGCAATATAATTAGAAATTTAGGACAAAAGACCACGTTAAAAGTGGTCTCTGCCACCACCATTATTGTCTTGATGAGGCACTACAAGTAACTGAACTTCTTGCAGAAGATGCAGCGGGGTATGAGACACAAGCTGACAAGAACACTCTGACTTGTAAGAAGTATTATGACATTGGAAATTCAAAGAAGATAAACAAATGCTTCAAAAGATTACCCTGACATCTGGCCACATTTTCTGAGCTTTTTGCTTTTAACTCTGAACAAGTTAATACTTACATTACAGCTAAGCATATCACCTATCTATGAATATCCTGGGAAGTTTTTTTTTTTCTCTCTCTCTCTAAATAGTCCAGAATAAAGCAGCTGACAAAAAAAATGAATTATGAACCAACTAGTGGTTTAGAAACATAAGAAGCCAGACAGCTTTTAGAAAGTGATAAAAAACTTCTTAATAGACTTTTGGGTTGTTCTTTTGGGTTTTGGGGTGTTTTTTTGTTGTTGTTGGTTGGTTGGTTTTTTGGTGTTGTTGGGGTTTTGTTTGTTTGGTTGGTTTGGTTTTTTTGTTTGTTTGTTTGTTTTGGTTTGTTTTTTTTTGTTTTTTAATTAAGCAGCCCTGTGGATCTTTAGAAAATTTAGTTTTTTTCATCTTAAACTGAGTGAACACAACTGAGCATTTGAGGAACATTAAAATGCAGATTAGGATACATGGGGGAAAATGCAAACACCCCAATAAGATGAGGCTAAGTTCTAATCTACATTCAGTTTGTAGAAAGAGCATTAATTTCTTAAGTGAGAGCTATGCAATGATCTAACACAGGATTTGTAAAGGAGCTAGCAAAGAAGAAGGAATGAAGTGGCAGAATAGCAAGATAGTTTGTAAATAAGCCTCTGAAATATGTTGTTATTTCTCCTTGCCTCGTGAAAAAGGGTTAGAAAATCTGCTCTTTGGGACTACCTTTCATGTTTTTCCCATCTTTCTCAGCCCTGTAGAAAGCAATTGTGAGAATGGACTCGTCCTCTCTAAAGTATTAAGAGAAGATACATTAGAAGCCACAGACTCTTTAGCATGTAACAACTCTCATAAAATTATAACTAAGGAGCAGTTCATCTTGCAGTGTACCTTCATCCACTGTATGCAGGTACCATGTCTATCCAGACAGCATTTGCTCACCCTCCCAAAATAAAACAATTACTTAAGACTCATTAACAAAACAAATCAAAACACACAAACAAACAAACAGCAACCAAAAAATGCAGTGAAAAAATACTACAGTGGAGAATAACATTGGGATTTGAGTTAACTTGGGTTTTTTTGGTAACTGCTAGGACAGCTGCCTGTGCCAGTTGGAAATACAGCACCCTCAAAACCAAATCTTCCTAAGGGAGCTACAGGAAACACAGTGAGTCCACTGCGGTCAACTACATTTATAGAGACCACAGGTGACACTGCTGCACATATCCTCATGAACCCAGCAAATCCACAGTTTCATCTGCACACCAAAACACTTCCTCCTCATCTCTTCCTCATCTCCTCAGGGAGGAGGAGAGACATCCCACACCCAAGAGACAGAACTGAAAGGACTCGAGAGGCATTATTCTCTTTTCTTCGATGATGCTATTACCCAACTACTTGATGCAAGAAATTACTCCCGTTGCCAAGCCATTATGTTTACTTAGCCAGAAGCTGGTACATGAACAATTTAGTGACAGCAGCAGAGGCAGCACTGACTGCAGTGATACAGGAACCACAGCATCATCTCACGTTGCTTGAGTGACAGAGTCTTCACCTACTGCTGGTGGGAAATTTTTGCCAGTAGAGAAATGTGGTGTGCAGTGCACATATTTACTAGATGTATCTGGGACAGGCATGAATAGTATTCCCATACTGGTATACTCACCAACAGTAGCTGAGTATAGCATGTCATGGTAGACTGTAACTGACTTGTCACAGAAGAAGCTGAGGTATATTGTTTCTTGAAAAGGCACCAACTGCTGCCTGAAAGCTGCATGAGGCACATCAGCCGAGTTGAAAACTCAGCAGGAGCAGGATTGGTGGCACTGCTACCTCATAGGCATTATTCAGAAGGCCACAGCTTCCACCTCCCAGACCTATGTCTGCAACTATGTATCACAGTGTGCTAGTTTGAGGCAAATTGGAATATTTTAATAGAGAAAATTATACTATAGGCTGTGAAAGGAAAAAATGGTGGTCTATTTCACACATAGGCTTGCTGAAACGTTTAAGAAAAAAGTACTCAAAACGAAGATAAGTCAGTGTCTCTGGGGCACAGCGTCTCAGTCTAGCTTCTGGCTTCTCTCTGCTGAGTAACCTCACTAACCACTTTTCTTCTAACCCCCCTGGCTGATCCTCCAAAATTCACCTTGCATGTAAGGCAAACCTTGGGGCAAGGTATAAGGGTGGGGAGAAAGTGGAANGCAGGGAACTCCCAAACCAACGCACACAGTGAGCTGAATCTTCACCTAAAGTGCCCAGCTTTGACAGTCAAACATAGGGAGGCACATTTCACACACATGCCGCTGAAGACACAAATCCTGCATATCCTGAAGTCATTCACTACTTGAACATACTGATTGGAGAACGCCACATACAGGAGCAAGAAAAACCAGCTTCACTTCTCAACGCTGTGTTTGCAGAGTGCACACACCCAGGTAAGCAAACTAAGTTCCACTGGGTACTGAAGCACCAGGAAACAAATGCTTGCTGCACAAAGTCAATACATTTGCAAAGTGAGGAACAGTGACTCAAGACACTGACATCGTGTGGAAAGAAAACTAAACCGAATTTGCAGAACATGATCTCAGTTAATTGGACTGAGTGAGAACTCTAGTCAGCATTACACTGCAAACAGTAAGTGGATTCTCTGACTAAGAACAAACATCAAAGATCTGTAGATATAACAGCAGGAAAAGTTATGAACTGACAAGTCATTGCATTAAAGAAGGGGTCATGGCAGCAAGATGGTTTGAAGAGATGTTTAAAGTACAGAATACTGCCATTAAATTGGTATCAGTGCACTGGAACAAATAGAAGCTGAGAGAAAGGCTGAAGCTAATTTTTTTAAGGCCAACCCTCTGTAAGTCATGAAGTAGAATCACAGAATCACAGACTGTCAGGGGTTGGAAGGGACCTCCAAAGATCACCCAGTCCAACGCCTCTGCAAGAGCAGGATCACCTATACCAGATCACACAGGAATGCATCCAGGTGGATTTTGAATATCTCCAGAGAGGGAGACTCCACAACCCCCCTGGGCAACCTGTTCCAGTGTTCTGTCACCCTCACAGGGAAAAAATTCCTCCTCATGTTTCCATGAAACTTCTTATGCCTCCACTTCCATCCCTTGCCCCTTGTCCTGTCATTGGGCATCACTGAGCAGAGCCTGGATCCATCCTTCTGGCACTCATCCTTTACATATTTATAAACATTAATAAGGTTACCCCTCAGTCTCCTCCTCTCCAAATTAAAGAGCCCCAGCTCCCTCCGTCTTTCTTTGTGTCTTTTGACTTCATAGTAGTAAGAAACTTGATTTGGTAAACAAAAAAAAGGAAAAAAGTGGGAAAATAACTCTGTTTACACAATTCTCTGGGCCTGGCCATGCAGCCAGTTTTTAATCCAGCAAAGAGTCCACCTGGCTATGCCACGGGCCACAAGGTTCTTGAGGAGACTGCTGTGGGAGACGGTGTTGAAGTCTTTACTAAAGTCCAGGTAGATAAGGCTCACAGCCTTTTCCTCATGTACTAGGTGGGTCACTTGGTCATAGAAGATTATAAGGTTGGTCAATCAGGACCTACCTTTCATGAACCCATGCTGGTTGGGCTTGATCCCACCATAACCCTGTACTTGCCATGTGACCACACCTACGATGAACTGCTCCATAATCTTCCCTGGTACCAAGGTCAGGTTGACAGGCCTGGAGTTCCCTGAATCCTCCTTTGAGCCTTTTTTATAGATAGGTGTCATCTAGCAGGTCCCCTGTGTGCTGGTTTGAGGTGAATTGGAATATTTTAATGAGAAAAATTAGATCATTAATTGTGAAAAGAAAATAATGATGACATCTGTATCACTCATTGGTTTGCTGGGAGGGATAAAAAGCCAAAATGTCAAGAATTTGCCTCATTCTGGTCTGCAACATTGCTTCTATTCACTTCCTCTTCACTCTGCTCTAATCTCTCCACTAACAGAAAACAACTTAAGCTTTGCTGGTTGTTTTTGTTTGTCTGCCTGGGAAAGTAGGGAGAGAAAGAGAGGGTAGCTTTGAGCCCTTCTGGGCAGTTTTATTTGTCAACGAGGGGGGTTGGATTTCTGTTTTATGTCTGATTTGTACATAATTGTAAACACTTGTAAATATATTGTGAATATATTTGTGAATTTTGCTTTGCTGTAAATATAGCTTCATCATACTTCCAAGCCATCTGAGCTAGTCTGGTAAATTCCAATAGTGGGGGAGTGGACGGGAAGTTCCTAACCTACTACACCCTGTTAACCATTAGAGCTGATAGATGATGGATAACTGTTACAACTACCCACACGGTGAGGTTAGGAGAAGTGACATTAACCTGTATTGTGTTGTGACACGATTGCATTTGACACCAGGATGCAATGCATTTAACAGGAATGAACTAGCAAACCCAGGGCACGTGAAAGCCACTACCCCCTCTATTATTGGTCAGCAGCTGTTGTTCCATGATCTGGTTACAACCTATCTCTATCTTCCTCAAATGCCCTGCTGTCCTGTTTGCCAGGACTTGAGGGTGCTCTGGACAGCAACTGTCACATGCAACTGCCTGCAAGATGCCTGGGGCAGTGCTCTCTTCCACAGCAGTACTGCAGGAAGCTTCATTTGACATGAAGTGGAAAAAAGCATGGCAAAAGAGGATTACTTTCATTACTTAACCAGATGTCCTTACCAAAAGAAAAGTATCTGTTTGTTTTAGCAGCAGCAACCGACTGAAGAAATATTAGTAGATTTGCTTTATTTTCCCCCCCCTCTTGTTATGAATTATGCAAAATTAATAATCTATGTTAATTTTGATGTCCAGGAGAACATTGTTAATAATTATGAAAATTGTTTATTAACATTAAATCTCACCAGAAAGCTTATTTACAATGTTCAAAACACATGGTTTGGATTATTTCTACACACAGGGAACAAGCAATCTAGAAGACTTAAGCAAATACAAACATTAAACTTAGAACTGTAAAGAGGTTCTTGTGGTCAATTATACTGCTTGCCCCTTAGGGGATTCGAGAGGGTGCTTTCTGCCGCTAAGGTAGAAGGCACAATAGACTCTAGTT
>VWYK01095015.1:9709-21022 GCA_013399775.1 Semnornis frantzii
GGGGAAACATTAGGTAAAAAAAAAAAAAAAAAATTAAGAAAAACAAATAAGGCAAGAGAAGAAGAGATCTGGTAGTCTACCTTGGATGATCTTGAACAATTCTATCTGAAATAATGTGTTCCCCTTCCTGTTTTAAAAGAATGACTATGAGCAGATAGCACTCAAGCTATGTTCTGTGCACCACATGCACGCACTTCCCACAAACCCTGCTAGAATAATTCTCCCAGCTTTGAAAGCCCTTGTGTTTAAAAGGACAGAACCCATTGGAAACATTTCAAATATATTAAGCAAGATCCAAACCAAGGTAAATAGACTTCATGTTTCTTTCCTTACAGGCTGTGGAAAGGGGTCCATATATTCACTTACTGTGCTTCTAGACACCTAAAAATAACAAAGCATAAAGTAACTCTTGACAACCCTGTACCTCACTTCTCCAAGCTGTGAAGGGTTTCTGAACAGCTGGACAATCTATTTGGCTCTAGGGAAAGGATCCCAGGGTGTTAAGGACTGGAGGGCACCCAAAGAGATCATCGAGTCCACCCCCCTGCCAGAGCAGGTCCAGACAGTCTAGCTCAGGTCACAGAGAAACACATTCAGACAGGTCTTGAAAGTCTCCAGAGGAGGAGACCCCACAACCTCTCTGGGCAGCCTATTCCTATGCTCTGTGACCCTTACAGTAAAGAAGTTCCCCTTGTGGTGAGGTGGAACCTCCTGTGCTGCAGCTTCTATCCAGTGCTCCTTGTCCTATCCCAGGCAGCAAGTCAGCAGAGCCTGTCACCCGCACTCCTAACCACCAATCGTCAGATATTTATAATCATTTATTAGATCTCCTCTCAGTCTTCTCTTTTCCAGACTAAGAAGCTCCAGGTCCCTCAGCCTCTCCTCACCAGGCAGTGCTCCAGTCCTCTAATCATCCTCATAGCCCTCCACTGGACTCTTTCAAGTAGATCCCTGTCCCTCTTAAACTGAGGAGCCCAAAACTGAATGCAGTACTAAAGATGAGGTCTCACCAGGGCAGAGTAGAGGCAGAAGAGAATATCCCTCTATCTGCTGGACACATTCCTCTTAATATACCCTGGGATCCCGCTGGCCCTCTTGGCCACAAGGGTACATTGCTGTCCCATGGACAAGTTTTTATCCACCAGCACTCCCAGGTCCCTTTCCACCAGGCTGGTTTCCAACATGTACTGGTTGCATCACCTCCCAACATGTACTGGTGCAGTTTATTATTCTTCCCCAGGTGCAAGACTCTGCAGGACAGGCACACACAGGCTGTCTGCAGGGCTAGGAAACACTTTTCTGTGCCCTGTCTAGGGAATGGGTATACAGGATCACAAAACACAAAGCATCACCTCCAGAGCACACTGCTAAGGCATAGCCTGTACACATAAGGGATGGAGCATACAGGCCACTTCGGAGAGGTCATGACTGTACACTACACTGCAACTAAAAGAATGAAGAGAGGAAACAGCAAGAATCCTAAGTAAAATCTTCCCAGATGTAGTCAATCAAATACTGAAAGATACAGAATTAAAATTAAGGTTACTACTACCCTTCACCTGGCCAAGACAGTCCAGGACTACCATTCACCAAGAGGAATGGCGTCATGTACCATCTTCCAGCCTTGTTAAGTTTAACATTCATTCAGTTTAATACAGAAATAAGCAGGTTGATTACTGGCTAAGTTTAAACTAGTATTGATTTGGCATGCAGGCAGTATCCAAATGCCCTCTACTTATCATTTAAGTGCGAGCTGGAGTGCTATATTTCCTCTGACTCTACCTCACGCCTGTAAATCTTCCAGCCAGTCATTAACTGCCTGGTAAAGGACTGGCACCTCATATATTGTCACTTAATTATGTTATGCTACATTGGGCTTCCTAGGAGGCACTCATTTAGCACAAAAACACCTCTAAAGAAAACCATGTAGACAGACTGGCCGAGCCAGGGACGATGAAGAATGCTGCTGACAGGGGAATAGAAATGACAACTAAAATAGCCTTTGGAACGGAAGGAGAAACCGTAGCGACGGGGAAAAAGAAACCAAGCATGGACATTTGAACCGTCAGATAAACAGCAGCTGACAGGACATTTTAGATCTGGAAGGAGGGGGCAGAGGAGGAGGAGGAGAAGTGCACCAAAGTGGAAATAGAAAATTACCCTCCTGAATGAACGAGATGTGTTTGGAATGAGTCACAGGGGAAGGCGAGTGCAAACATCAGCAAGTCGAGAAGCTGACTGCGCGGTACCTTGCTCCTGAACCCGCTCTGCAGAAACGAGAGACGGCTGAATAAACACCACGAGAAAAACAGCCTGCTCTCCGCTCCGACCTCTGCAATCTTGACACCAAAATGCTTTTCTGGGCACAGTCCTACGAGCACAAGGAAGACATCACCACTGATGACTTCAACATAGGCAAAGGACCTTCAACACCTCAGAATTGTCCTTCCTTTTCACCCCAAAGGGGAGGGAAAGGGACAGAGACGCGCTTCAAGCTTTCCAGCTACGGAAGGAAAAATAGCCCAGCAGTTGTACAACACGTGCTGCCTTCACAAACCCTGCTGCCAGCAAAACCCAGACCAGCAAAAGCGAGCATCAAATAGCCATATCAGTGAGGGAGATAAAACAACTTACTCTGCCACGTGGCAGTGACACACACACGCATGTGCCCACACACACTTTCTTCAGCCACTAGAGCCACTGCGGATGCTGCTATGGATGGAAAGAAGGCAGGATTACATCTTTTGCTGCTCCACAACAGAGAAGAATTTGGAGCATTTAAGATGACAAATGGTTACAGTGCAAGTTTTACTCCTCTCCCTGGCTAAACTTTATTTCCTCTGCTTTCTGTAAACATCAGAATTTCTTCTACTCCCAGTAACATCCACCTGGCTGGAAATCAGTGCTGTCCAAAATACAGTTGCCACTGCTATGTTTGGCAGATTTACGCTTAAGTCTGATGCCATTCGGCTACATCGAGTCACTGGACAAAGTCAGGAATTATATGGAAATTGCCAGTGAGGACCAACATTCAAGTTGTCCCCTCCAAAACAGAATTTTCATTTGATATTACCAAATTTAGGATGATCTGAATCTAACTGAGAATTTTGGTTCAGAATCTAAGCTTTAAGCACATACCCCTAATTTGCTTGAAAATAATTGCCATGATTGTTTTTCCCCACTTGTCGTTGATAAATTGAAACTTTCTTCTTGGGAAGAAAACTTGCTTCCTGAGAAAACCACAAAAAACACAGGCAGGGAGTGAGAAATTTGTTTTGCTTCATATCCCAGAGACTACTCAGGAGAGTATCCTTTGAATCTGCAGATGACAAAGGATCAGTGCCACTGCTTGCCTACAGAACACTGTATTGTTTACTCCCAGATGTCTGCAGACAAGAAGTCATCTCAACACTGAAGGTGTCTGATCAATAATGTTGGGTTCACAGAATCACAGAAACATTCAGGTTGGAAAAGCCCCTCAGGATCACCCAAGTCCAACCGACATCACTGGCTCTACAAGTTTCACCCTAAACCATATCCCCAAGCACCACATCCAAATGCTTTTTAAACACGTGCAGGGTTGGTGACTCAACCACCTCCTTGTGCAGGCCATTCCAATGCCTAACCACTCTTGCTGGGAATATTTTTTTCCTTAATGTCCAGTCTAAACCCACCCAGTCACAGTTTGAAGCCATTCCCTCTTGTTCTGTTACAAACTAACTCTGAGAAGAGACCAGCACCAACCTCTCCACATCCTTTCAGATAGCTGCAGACAGTCTCCTGCACAGTGCTTTCAACTGTGCAATTAAGCAGGAACTGTTAGACACTCTCTTGCTTCATGTGCTACTGAAACAGTTACTACAAACTGCACTTAAAGGATTTCTAAAACAAGAAGCAACATAGGTGTGTATTCCTCCAAGCTAGAGAATGTAAATTAATTGAAATCTATCCATTCCCTTTCCTTATCTCTACATCATTTTTGCCAGCAAAAGGTCAATTGCTTGCTCACAAACAACCAGCTCACAGAACCTGCAATATTAATGAAACCTTAGTCACCAGTTCTGGCTGCCTACAAGTATAAAAAGCAGCAGTGCTGCAAGCCTCTGTCAGGGCTGGTCAGGAAATTATACCCCCACTTCCCAACCCACACAAAAGCATTTTAGGAAAATGAACAATTTCCAATTTAATTGGAGTTTCCAGTTTACATACAGAGTTAAAGTTCATTTGGTTTTGGCAGCAAAACCTTTTCTCAGTTCAGTAAGTTTTGAGTGTTTTTGAAGACAGCCTAGAAATTCAACCCAAGTGGAAAGTTTTCATTTGAGTTTTTCATTTCATCAGGAAGTTTATTTCTCCCATCCCATAGACCTTGGGCCAAATGAACCAATCGACCTCACAGGAAATGTCCCTTTCAACACACAGGACTTCTACCTTTTTACTTAATCACTACATACTCAGTTCACACTGTACTGCCCACATCCAAAAATCAAACTCCTGCATGTTTATCCTGGGTTTGTTTTTTTTCCCAGTATTATTTGCAAAGGTTGAAATCGATTTGTGAAGCTTACTCTAAAGCAGCGCAAATAAGTCTTGAAACATTCATTGTAAATGTCACACAACAATGCTGATATCAACGTTTTGGACAGCTTTTTACATGTGCTAACAGTGCACAACATCTGAAAAGATTAGCATCTCACTGCAGAACTAAAGGCAGATGACAAGGCTTCAAATAAATTACAACGGCAGCAATCTGCTCTGGTTTCGGGTCACAGAGATCTCTGGACACACCTGAGGCTGCCGCCTTTGGTTTTGTCACAGGGAAAGAAAAAGTCATCTGCAGAAAGGTGCTGCAGAGAGCAGCTTCCAAACCTCAGAATAGTTCCACTTTTACAAAAGGTGAGTTTATGCACAGTGTGCAAACAGTGTAACTGCCAGTCAGAATTTCTGTCTGTCAGAAGATATAAAAATATTTGTGTTCCTTCAAGGGATGTAAGTGTCCTGTAGCATGCACTAGTTTTCAATCCTAACCATCAAAGACTGTGTTAAATTGGAATCTACACATTTTAATATTTCACACTATAAGCCATCTGATCTCCTCAGTTGACCTTTGATTTCTACTTTGCCAGCAACCCCTGTCCTACAAACCTCCACCAAAACTATCGAACTGAACAGTGGAAAAAGATAATAAAAATCAGAGCAAGAAACTATGCAGATCTATTCCCTGACACTCCAGCCCATTTTCATCAATTCTTCTTCTCTATTCATTCATTAATATCGAAGCCAGCAGAAGCTTCAGTGAAGAGGTAGCTGAATATATTGGAACAGCAACTTTGTAATAAGACCCAATCTGGCAACCATACACTTGTTGGGCTAGGACTTACTGCTAGTGATCCACTGGTCAAATTTCAACTCTACTAGAGCTACACCACTGATCATATAGCATAGCAAAATAGATTTCCATCTCTTCTTCCCCAAGGCAGCTTTTCTGGCTTAATCTCTTCCTCTTTTGGAAAGGTCAGCTCAAAGCATATGAACAAGACCACATCGAACAAGACCAAAATCTGCCTAGAAATCATCAGAACTGCAGTGCTGGAGGCACAGACATCTTACATGAGTTATCAATAGCAGCTTAAGGGGCCACAGTCTAACCAGCTCTTAGGTAATTCATCAGATGTCACACAGCAAGAGCAAATGTTCCCTCTGCTTTATAACCCACACGCCAGCAGCCACATGAACAGAAGCCATCTCCTAGTGAGTGCACCAAATGGTTTCTCCTAGAGGTTTTCTCTGCCTACTTTTTACAGGCCACCTTGGGGGCTCTTGCATGAAACCTAATACCCTGCTTGGTAGTAGCGTGTTTGTCCCTGCAGAATTAGTTTTCTTCCTGAATCCAACAAAAACATAGGAGGGAACAATTTTATGTTCTCCTGCTTCCTTAGACATACTTTAAGAGTCAACTTTTAGCAGAAAATTTCTACTTGGGGAAAATCCAGACTCCGTTTCTATGGAAAGATAAGGACTGTGATGCTAAATGGTGTGAAAATAAATCATCTGCCACACTGCTTTTAATAAAGTCTCACCGTGCCTGTTAGAAGACCAATTGATACACGTGGTAAATAACTGAACTTAACTATTGGCTGTGATGGATACACAAAAAGTAACTTAGGCCAGTTTTATAGAGGGCAACAAAGCTACATCTAAAAGAGATTTAGCACTGGTATGGTAAGTCTTGTGTTTTGAAGAATATTATTTTGTTAAATAAGTTCAGGTCGTCCCAACAGTGGAGGAGTCATAACAACTTATCCACTTAACCTTGGTATTTTTTCTAAACAGTAAATATTTCCACCTTGAAGGTCATTAAAGTGTCCCATTTTTTTTCTATATGTGTGTGTGAGAGTGTGTGCATGAGCGAGTGCGTGCGCGTGAGTGAGCGTGCATGAGAGTGTGTGCGTGAGTGTGCAAGTGAGTGTGCATGAGCGAGCGAGTGGATGTGAGTGAGTGCGAGGGAATGTGTGCGTGCGAGAGCGAGTGTGCGTGAGTGAGCGTGAGTGAGAGCGTGTGCGAGAGCATGTGTGAGTGTGTTAGTGTGTGCATGTGTGAGAGCATGTGTGAGCGCGCGTGTGCATGCGTGAGGGCGCACGAGTGAGGGCGCGCGAGTGAGGGCGACTGTGTGTGTTAGCGTGTGCGAGAGCATGTGTGAGTGTGTTAGTGTGTGCATGTGTGAGAGCGTGTGTGAGAGCGTGTGTGAGCGCGCGTGTGAGCGCGCGCGTGTGCATGCGTGAGGGCGCGCGAGTGAGGGTGACTGTGTGTGTTAGCGTGTGCGAGAGCGTGTCAGCGTGTGCGTGTGTGAGAGCATGTGTGAGTGCGCATGCATGAGGGCGCGTGAGTGTGACTGTGTGCGTGTGAGAGCGCGCGTGAGAGCACGTGTGTGCGCGTGAGAGCATGTGTGTGCGCGTGAGAGTGTGGCGTGAATGCGTGTGAGCGTGTGTGCGAGCGTGTGAGAGCATGTGAGAGCGCGCGAGAGCGCGTGTGAGCGCACGAGTGAGCGTGAGCGAGTGTGCGTGAGTGCGTGTGTGCATGAGCGTGTCTGTGTGTCAGTGTGTGCGTGAGCGTGTCTGCATGTGTGTCTGTGTGTTATATATCAAAAGCCATAGTTAAGCCATTTGTGCCATCCTTCATCTTTGTGTTTATGGTATTCCATGAAAAGCTCCATCTTCCCACATGGGATCATATCTTACTAATCTATAATTAAAAATATACATAACCACAAAATGTATCTGGTTGGAAGAGACCTCAAAGACCATCTAGTCCAACTCTTGACCCAGCACTGAAGGGTCAACACTAAACCATGTCCCTTATTCACCAGGCCCACATTTACAGTTGGCATAAATTTAGCCAAGTAATCACTTAACAGATTTTACTTCATTTCATATAATCACTTAACAGATTGCACCTTATTTCATAATGGTCCAGTATCAGAATGTCCATGGATATCATAGACATAGAATCACAGAATGTCAGGGGCCAGAAGGGACCTCGAAAACTCAGTCAGTCCAACCCCCCTGCCAGAGCAGGATCACCTATGCCAGATCACACAGGAACACATCCAGGTGGGTTTTGAATATCTCCAGAGAGGGAGACTCCACAATGCCTCTGGGCAGCCTGTTCCAGGGGTCTGTCATCCTCACAGTGAAAAAACATTCTTCCTCGGGTTCACATGGAACCTCTGATGCCTCAACTTCCACCCATTTCCCCTTGTCCTGGCACTGAGCATCACCAAGAAGAGGCTGGTTCCATCCTCCTGGCACTCACCCCTTACATATTTATAGACATGAGTGAGGTCACCTCTCAGTCTCCTCCTCTCCAAGTTAAAAAGCCCCAGCTCCCTCAGGCTCTCCTCATAAGGAATATTTTCTACTTCCTTAATCTTTTTTGTGGCTCTACCCTGGACTGTCTCGAGCAGCTCTCTGTCCTCCTTGAGCTGGGGGACCGACAACTGGACACAATACTCCAGATGAGGTCTCACCAGAGCAGAGTAGAGGGGTAGGAGAACCTCTCTCAACCTACTAGCCACAGCCCTTCTAATACACCCCAGAATGGCATTGGCCCTCCTGGCCACAAGGGCACACTGCTGGCACATGCCCATCCTTCCATCCACCAGGACTCCCAAGTCCTTCTCCCCTTTACTGCTCTCCAGCAGATCAGTCCCCAGCCTATACTGATACATGGGATTGGTCTTTCCTAGTTGCATGACTCTACATTTGCTCCTGTTGAACTTCATTACTTTTCTCCCTGTCCATCTCTCAGCCTATATAAGTCTCTCTGAATGGCAGCACAACTCTCTGCTGTGGCAGCCACTGCCCCCAGCTTGGTGTTATCAGCAAACCTGCTGACAGTGCACTGTGCCCTCACCCTGGTCATTAATGAATACATTAAGTAATACTGGTCCCAGTGCTGAGCCCCAAGGAACTCCACTGGTGACAGGCCTCCAGCATATACTATCCAAAAACCATGGTCCAAATATCATCTCAGCACTCAGGCTTAGAACAAGAAGAGATCTATTAGTTACTCCCAAAACAGTGGCTCTATCATAATTCCTCTTCAAAGTCATGTTACCACCCAGGAAACTTCATGCCTCATCCCAGTAAACCAGGGCTCTCAGGGAAAAAACAAAGGGAGAAAGAGCCCTTAAACTTTTAGAGACACATTAAACAAATTTTGCTGTAGTAAGAATCTTGCAGTCCTAACTGAGTTGTTGATAGAATCAATAGTTCACCACGGGTTCTGCAAACTCTGTAATAAAAAAGCAATTTACACTTTGCAGAAGACTATTATACAGCCCATAAGAATGATAACTAAGAACAGAAGAGTATCAAATCCTGTCTTTAATAAATTGCACTATCATGCTCATAGCATAAAGCTCTGCTTGGGGGAGGGGAGAGCGGGGGAAGGTGCATTTGGAACCCAAATGAACCAAGAAAACAACAAGAATAGGACTATTTTAGTGTGATAATAGAGTAATTAGATTGTATTCTCCCAGGAATCAAGTTGATGGCTAGGTAACAGATTTTTCTGGACATATATTCAGTGGTCTCAGGATAAACATACTAAACAGGCTTTTGAACCACTTTGAGGAGTCTTTGTTTTGCCATCAAAATAAAATAATCATTGTAGTAATATTCCCACTTGTTCATTCTTGAAGGTGCTTATTTCTGGGGTGAAATAATCATCCTCACCACCATCTAACATTGAGTTGAATGCAGAAGCTTGTAGAAAAGAATCACACACAAATGCAGAAATGTCTGTGTGCTCAGGTTCAAAATTAACCTCTGTGGCTGACCACAAACCTCATTAACTAGAGTCTGCATTCCCACGTTAGTACATGAAGCACAAGCGAGAAGAGACTACCGACTGCACTCGCGATTCAGCACCACAGCTTCCCAGGCTGCATCAAACTGAGGGTCCTCCTCAGCCTTTGCATCACAAACTATATCAATATGGATTATGGAACCATTCTGCTAGAACCATGTAACTGGAAAAATGCTGTACTTCAGCTAAGGCCTTGCCAAGTCCCAGACTGACATGCACTCAAGGAACTGGATCAATTATCACAGACTTAGTTAACCACCTGGAGGCATCTTCGTGGCTAGGGATTTACTCCAGAGATTCTTCAGAATGCTGTGTACAGTACTGTGTACAGTTCTGGAGCCCCCAACAGAAGGAGGACGTGAAGCTGTTTGAGTCAGTCAAGAGGAGGCCACAAAGATGCTCAGAGGGCTGNTGGCTGCTCCCTCCCTGGAGGGGTTCAAGGCCAGGTTGGATGAGTGACCTGTGCTAGTGGGAAGTGTCCCTGCCTATGGTGGGGGGGGCTGGAACTGGACGATCTTTGAGGTCCCTTCCAACTTAAACCATTCTGTGATTCTATAACACCAAGGTCGCATTAGAAAGATCTTTTCCACAATTAACTTCCGTAGTACACGCCACATCAACACCACTTTAACATCTATAATCAGGTAGTTCTGCTCTGGTTTTCCTTTACTCTTTCTTTGTGTATCAAGTGTCATACCTTGCCTTGTGCCTCCAGGTTCCAAATAAAGTTACAAATCTTGCCTAGGAATATGTTTTTTCTACCTGTTAGGAGATATTTCAGAATATAAATATGCATACAACCCAGCAGAATACAGCCCAGATCAGAGAGGTTTCTAAACGTCTAACACCAAAGTCTCCTTCTCCAAGAGAGTTACAAAGTTCTGCTCCAAAGCACAAAGTTTCTGGCACCGATGCATCACCACAAATCAATCCCACACCCTTTGCCTTTTTGAGAGAGCAGGTCAAAGTATTTTGGCTCAGGTCTTCTTAAATAAATAATAAAAAAAAGAAGGCACGGCCAAGACAGACAACCAAGAGTTGAGCGTTTCATCCCAAAGTGTGAAATGCCTGGCAAAATTATATAAGGTTGAGTATGATACTATAGAAAACCTTGGGGGTTATGAACTTCATCTATAACACAGGCCACAGAGAGGGATTTGGAACTTCATCTTTGCATGCCAATACTTGGGCGATCCCTGACATCGTCTTAGAGAGCTTCTGTGACTATCCAATATTTGTAGGCTGCTGCTATGCTACATCTCCACAATGTCACCTACTGCAAGAGGTGAAAGCCATATCGGATATTCTGAAGCCACATCTGAGACCAACAGCCAGGAAAAGTAGCCTCAGAAAAGCTTGCTTTTACCCTCATCCCTTTCAAAGCATTGGCCGTTGGCTTGAATTCATCTTAGAGGAATGCAAATGATAGTAAACAACTGGAAGATACTGCCCAAGGAGGATGTGTAATTCTCCATTAGAGGAGTCTCTTTAAAACAGGTTAAACATTAGTCTGAAATAATCTTGTTATACCTGAGTCTGCTTTGGAGGAAGGTTTAACCCAGGGTACTTGCTGGAGATCAAAGCTCCCAGCCATGATCACTCTAGGTCCAGGATATGCCACAAAGAGCAGGAAAAAGAGTCCTTGAATGAAGTTTGTTGAAATAAGGTTGCTTTAAATGTTCACATCAAAATCAAAACCAAGCTGAACTTCTCTAGTTTAAAGCTCTGCTCCATAGCCAAATAGAAATATAAGCCTATCATGCATGAATAAATTCTGAATTATTTAAGCTGGCTCACAAATCTGCAAGGGAAAAAAGAAAAAACCAAGCACCCCCGTGCAAACACTAAGAACAGTACTTAAAGTTTCACAGCAAAACCAACCCTTTACTTCTGAAACTTGAAGAGAGTCTTTGGGCTCTTTTCTTTTTTTTTTCTTTTTTTTTTTTT
>VWYK01095017.1:0-11703 GCA_013399775.1 Semnornis frantzii
CCAGCACCCCCAGGTCCTTCCCTGCCCCCTCTCAGGAGGGCTGTGGTGGTTGTGGGGTAGATGCAGCACTCAGCAAACGCCAGCAGTAGGAGAGGAACTACCCCAGGGTCCTTCCTCCACCCCTGTGCCCACCACCCCTGATTCTGCTGGCATCCCCCAGGAGCTGGCAGCTTGGGCAGCTGTGCAGAACTTTACCAATAGCAGAGGTGTCCTTGCAGGGCAAAGAGGTACTCGTTGAAGCTCTCGATTGGCTTCTCCTGCAGCACATAATCGATTCGATTGCCTCCGTTCAGCCTCCCCACGTTGATGGGAGGAGTCTCTTCCTTCGCTGCCGGTGGGGGCTCATCTGCCTTTGTGTCTGAAGGGAATGCAGAGCAAAAGGGCTTCAGCCAGGGGGCACCAGCAGGCAGGAAAATAGCCCAGCATCACCCTGCCTTCCCTTCTGCCCGCAGCTGAAGTGCTGGAGCCTTCCTCCTGCACCAGGGCTCTCTCCTGGAAAGCAGCACTGCAGGAGGCAGCCTGAGGGAGCTGAGGCTGTGCTGCGTGGAAAAGAGGAGACTGAGAGGTGACCTCAGCAATGGTTCTCAAGATGTGCAGGTGAGTGGCAGCCAGGCTCTGCTGGGTGATGCCCAATGGCAGGCCAAGGGGGACTGGGTGCAAGTTGAGGCAGAGGAAGTTTCATTTAAACATGAGGAGGATTTTTTTTCCCCTGGCACAGGCTGCCCAGGGGGCTGTGGAGTCTCCCTCTCTGGAGATACTCAAACCCTGCCTGGATGTGTTCCTGTGTGACCTGCTCTGGGTGCTGCTGCTCTGGCTGAGCTTTGGAGGTCCCTTCCAGCTCCTGGCACTCTGTGATTCTCACAAGAGGAGCAGGCTTGGCAGGCTACAGGCTGGTGCTGAGAGCACTGAAGGCTGAGCAGGCAGGGTGCCCCTTCTCCCCCTCCACTACTAGCAGGGCGTTTGCAGAGCCAAGTGCCCCTCACAGCTCGAGGGCTTGGAGTTGGACTCCAGGACAGCAGGCACCTCCCTGGCATGGCTGCGGGGGCCCTGAGCCCCACGGGCAGGTCAGGACTCTCCATCCCCACGCGTGTGAGACCAACCTGGCTGCTTCTCTGCACCAGGCTCTGCCTCCAGCTCGGGGTCGGCGCTGGCTGCCTCCAGGGCCGGCAGCGAGGCGCGGGTGAAGGACTGCCAGGCCACCCGCAGCGACCCCAGCAGGTTGTTCTTCAGGTCCACGCTCATGCGAGTCAGCCCTTCCTTCAGCTCTGAAAGGCACCAGGGGGCTGGTGTTGGGCTGGAGGCCTGCAGCAGCTGCCCCCCGCGGGCAGGGGGCCAGGCACTGCCCTTACCTAGGTGCATTCTCTTCCTGCCTTTGTGGTGAGGCAGCAGCATGGGCTCGAACTCCACGTCGGGGACGATCATGGGCTCAATCCTGTAGGCCACTGGGTCAAACTGGGAGGAAGAGGAGGAGGAGAGTGAGGGAGGCAGGGCTCGTGCTCTGCACAGCACGCAGGAAGGCTCCAGCTCCTACACCTACAGGGTGGAAGATGTTGAAGAAGCCTTTGCAGGTGGGCAGGCTGTAGTTGGGGTCGATTCGCTTCACCCCTCGCACCGTCAGGAACATGCCGATGGGAGAGCCGAAGGCGAAGAAGATGGAGGGTTTGTAGTTCAGCTGGGGGTAGTTTGCTGACACCTGGGAGAGGCACAGCCAGACTGGGTTCAGGAGGCACAGGTGGGTGTGTTACAGCAGTGCCTCAGCACAGGGAGAAGCTTGGCACTTACCTGTCCCAAGCCGACGTCTCGGTACTGGCAGCTTCTGCTGTCCAGGTCGTGCTCTGATGGGGATCCAGAAGTGGCTCTGTGCTCCCTGCTGTGCCCAGGAGCTGCTGCACTCTGGTCCTGCAGCAACACAACCAAGAAGTGAGCTCAGCAGCTGTATCCTTCAGAACCAGGGCAGTCTGGGATCATGGAATCGTTTGGGTTGGAAGAGACCTTCCAGACCATCAAATCCACCCCAGGGGATGGGCTTGGCAGCATCATCCTTCCCTAGCTGAGCACCTCGCCAGCTGGCAGCACCACCTTCAGCCTCTCCCACCATTGCCAAGTCCCCACCCTTACAGGCCACAGGAAAAAGTGAGCCTGCAGTAGGGGAACAGCAAACACAAGCCCCTGAGAGCTGCCTGAGCAAGGGTGGCCTGAAAGGAGGTCAGGATGCCTGGGGACTGCTGCTGAGTGGTGAAGGCTCCGAGAGGGATGGGACTGGATGGACCCAAGCCACCCAGAAAACACACCTGCATCTCCTTCTGGGAGCTGATGTAGTTGAGTAGCTTCATTCTTGGTCCTAAGGGAATCCCCATTTCTTTCAGGTTTTCCTGCATGCACAGGAACTGGAAGACAAGCAGCAGGCATCAGCAGAGGAGCAGAGGTGTGCTGAGGCATTTTTGTCCTAATCCTGTTGCTGCTGCTCTCCTCAGAGCCCTTCCATGTGTGGGTGACTCAGGAAGATGTGCACAGGGTGGGAGGACTGGGAAGAAAAGCAAAGAGGGAACCCCAGAGAGAGCAGAACAGGAGAGCTCCATACCAGTGCCTGCCTGTCCATCTTCTCCTTCTCAAAAACCTCACAGTACTCAGACAGCTCCAGCTTCTTCAGGACTTCCTTTACTTCCTCCATACCCCTGCTGCTTGAGGTTGTCCTGGACCCCTGTGAAGAAAACCATCAGGGATCCTGCTTTTTGCTCCCTCATTTCCTCCTGTGCATTCTGGACTCTCTTCCCCTTCCCCAAGCAGAAGCAAGAGGCTGATGTGATGCTGCACCAGCACTGCTCCCCATGGCAGCACCCCACAGAGAAGGGGCACAGCAGGAGCACCCCACAGATGCCTGCAGCCCAGGCAGAGCTCATACCTCTGTGCTCTGCTCGTCCTGCTCAGGAGCAGCTTTCTGGTTTGTCAGGAGATCAAACAGAATCAGTGAGCCTAGAAACAGGCACAGGCAGGCAGAGCATCAGCATCTTGTTGTGGAAAAGCCCTGAGCTGTCAACTCTCTGGCACCAAAGATCACTTCCCTTCACAGAATCCCAGGATGCCAGGCTGGGAGGGACCCCAGGGATCATCTGCTCCAACCTTGCTAGGTGCCAGCAGAGCTGCAGTCAGCTGGCCCAGCAGCCTGGCAAGCTGAGGCTTGAAACTGCCCAGTGGAGGGGACTCAGCTGCTTCCCTTGGGAGATGATTCCAGTGCCTGACTGCTCTCATGGGCAAACATTTTCTTCTGGAGTCCACTGGGAATCTCCCCAGCAGTGACTTGTCCCCATCCCCCCTTGCCTTTTCCATGGGGCTCCTTGTACAAAGGGAGTCTCCCTGCTGCTGGTAGCCTCCCTTTCTGTACTGCTCCCTGGCAATAAGGTCTGACCTGAGCCTTCTCTTCTCAAGGCTGCCCCAACCCAGCCCTCACATGGCAGAGCTGCCAGCCCTCTGGGCATCCTCAGGCCCTTCCTGGCTCCGGGTGACAACCCCTCACCCAGGCTGTGCCCCGCGATGGAGACCCCCCCTTTGAAGAGGGGGTTCCTCTGCAGGAAGAGCTGGTAGAGTCGGTTCATCTCCGAGGCCACGGTGTCCACGATGGTCTGGCAATAGGTGGAGCTGTTGTAGAAGAAGACGTCCAGGATGGTGTCGTTGATGAAGTGACGCAGCCGATTGATGCTGGGCAAAGTGATCCGCTCCAGGTCGCTGTGGGGGGGAAGAGGAGGAGAGAGGCAACCGCAGTGAGAGCTCCCAGGGAACTCCACCACCCTTCTAAGGCCACTCGGCAGCTCACAGGAGGATTGCCACTCTCTCAAGGGACACAGTAGTGTCACCCAGACCCTGGATCATGCAGAGATCGAAGGCAGAGCACAGCCTAGGCTGGAGGAAGGAGCATCCCCTGCCCAGGACACTGCAGGGCAGGGCACTCCATTTCCAGAGGCCCTTAGCAAGGTCCATGGTCCCTTCTGACATTGGCCAAGGCAAGGCAAAAGCCTCCCCCCAAGCTGGGTGCTGATCAGAGCAGGCTCCTGCTGCACTCTGCACCACAGGGCTGCAGAAAGATGCTGGTGGAGCTCTGTGGGACCTCATCTGTCCTGCTCCCAGCACTCACAGCTTTCCCTCTGCCTGCAGCAGCCAGCAGAAGCAGCAGAGGGCAGGCAGGAGAGGGCTGGCTGTGTGCTCTGCCAACCCCAGGGCAGAGAGGAGCTGGCTGGCAGCTGACTTACACATCCACACCGGTGGAGTGGAGGGAGCTGTGCCAGTTCACCGGCAGGAACTCCACGCGGCCGATCTGCTGCTGCTCCTGGGCCTTCTTGAAGTGTGCTTGCAGCATGCTCAGGGAAACATTCCTGAAGTCATTCACTGGAAAAGAGCATCAGGTCTGCCTGGGATCCCCTGGGCTGCAGGGTGAGAGCCTGCAGCAGCAACACTGCTTAATAAGATAAAAGAAAATCCCACCAGGGTCTGTAATCTGCTGCTGCTGCTGCTACCCTAAGACAGTGAATCTTTAACCACAAGATGAAGGGGGAAGGCTGCTCACAACGTGTGGCTGCTGGACCCAGCTGTCCCATGCAGCAGTTGGGCTGAGGAAGGGGATTTTAGGAGTGGCAAAGATGGATGTGGTAGAAAGAGAGGAGCTGAAGGGGGAGATGACCTGAAGCTGACTCGGTTCTGAAGGAGCAAGGTTGATCACAGAATCACAGCAACATGCAGGCTGGCAAAGCCCCTCAGGATCACCAAGTCCAACCTAGAACCCTGCTCTCCAAGATTCACCTTAAACCATCTCAAGGCCTCATCCAGCTGGGTCCTCTCCAGGGAGGCTGTGGTACACAGAAGTCCTCCAGGGAGGTTATGGAGCACAGAATCACCCAACGTGATCAAAGATCAAAGATCAGGTTGGGTGATTCTGTGCTCCACAACCTCCCTGGGCAACCTGTGCCAGTGTCTCCCCACCCTCAACCTGTGCCAGTGTCTCNNCAGCTCATTCCAGTCCCTGACCACTCTCTCCAGGAAAAACTTTTTCCTAATGTCCAATCTAAACCTCCCCAGCCTCAGCTTGAGGCCATTCCCCCTTGTTCTGTCTCCAGTTACCTCCTTCACTTCCCACAGCCTTGAAAACAGTTTCACCACGTGAACATCTAGAGAACAGGCTGCAGCAAGCAGAGGCTTTCTAAGACCTAACAACAGCCTGCTGTGAAAAACCTCAGCTGCCTTCATTTCCAGCCTGTTTGGCTTCCAGGCAGCTCAGTCTTCACCTCTCCTACAGACCTGAAGCACTGCCAGCAACGATCAGAACAGGTTTGGGGCAGGGTTTGGTGCCCTGCCCCCCAGTACTGATCACCAAGTGAGGGCTTGGAGGAGTCTGGAAGGAGCAGTGTCAGTCCTCACATGCTCACCTCACCTCCAGGAGAGGGGACTTAGTGCACCAGAAGCAGCATCCCTGCTTTTGGATCCAAAATTGCTCCATGGTGGTGGGTGGGGGTGGGGGGGGTGTTGTCTCTTAGACTTCACTCAGTAAGGTGAAGCCATAGCAGGGGACTGAGGAGGTTACCAGTTGGCTCAGCTGGCTCAGCAGGTTCAGAGTTAGCTGGAACTCTATTCCAGTGTAGGCAGCTCCCTGCTCTCAGCAGCAGAGTGCTGAGCAGTGGTGGCCCAAAGCTTTACTGGGTCACTGAGTGCTGCATTCACATCCCCTCTGCAGTCAGCAGATTCCACCCTGCTGCTCGTGGAGGTGGTCTGAAGGTGCTCTGACAGCACCTCACATGGTCCAAACGGATGTGGGTTGGGTTGCTGGTCCTGCCAAAAGCAGCAGATGGGGAGAGCAGCCCCAGGCAGGCTCACACCTACCACACTGCACAATGCTCCGGAACCGAATGTCGCAGGCTGGGCCGATGCCGTGCACCACGAAGACCAAGTGGTCAATCTGCAGTGGCTCTCCTGAGGAGCAAACAAGAGTTCAGGGGAGGGGACATCACTTAATGGACACCTGACCCACTGGAACCATGAGCTCTGCAGGAGAGCAGAGCCTCCCCTCCTCACCTCAGCCAGGTAACAAACTCTTGAGTCGGTGCCTGAAGGGCTGTGGGGTTTAGAACCACTGAATGGTTGGAAGAGACCTTTGAGATCATCCAGTCCAAACATTCTCTGCCTCTGCCAAGGCTGAGGCTAAACCATGGCCCTCAGCACAACATCTCTGCCTCTCTGAAACGCCTCCAGGGGTGAGGATTCCACCACCTCCCTGGGCAGCCTGTGCCAGTGGCTGAGAACCTTTTCAGTCATGAAGATTTTTCTCCTGCCCAGCCTAAACCTCCCCTGGGGCAGCCTGAGGCCATTTCTTCTCTTCCCATCACTTGTTCCTTGGCCGAAGAGCCCAACCCCCACCTGGCTCCGGCCTCCTTTCAGGGAGCTGTAGAGAACAATGAGGTTTCCTCGCAGCCTCCTCTTCTCCAGGCTGAACCCCCCCAGGCCCCTCAGCTGCTCCTCCCCAGCCCTGTTCTCCAGACCCTTCCCCAGCCTCACTGCCCTTCTCTGGACCTGCTCCAGCCCCTCCATGTCCTTCTTGAAGTGAGGGGCCCAAAACTCAACGTTTTTGAAGTGTCTGCCCTACCAAGTTCATCTGTCCACCCTGGGGTGGGACAGGGCAGCAGAGGAAGGCAAAAGCCTCCCTTCTGTGACCATGCCCTTCAGCAGGCATGGATGGGCCTTGGTCCCCCAGCCATGGGACAGGGAGGAGCAGGAGGCCTCAGTCTGGCTGCCTTGTGCCCAGCCTTATCTGCTGAGTAGGCAGGAACCCTCTCAGGTAGGACCAGGTGAGTTCCATCTTGTTCTCTGCTTCCCACACACTGCAGCTGTGTAGGTGCCCTCCTGAGGGCATGCACAGCAGAAAATGAGGGCTTGGACAGGAGCAAGCTCCTCTCCTCACCATGGGGACATCCTGAGGCTCAGGGACAGCTGGAAAGGGACAGAACTGATGTACAGGTTCAGAGGCTGGAAGAAAGGTGCCCCAGAAAGCCACCAGCAGGCAGGTAGGTGAAGAACCCTGTGTGCCTGCCATGGGAAGAAACTCCTCCATGAACACAGCCACCAGGAGCTCAGAGGAGTTCCAGCCCCTGCAGTGCCTTCAGCAGCTCTGTGCTGGAAGCTGTCTCCATGCTTCTGCCTCCTCTGCAGGCAGCCCTGTGCCAGGGAAGCTTCTGGAAACCACTCAGCACAAGAGTTTGAGAGATGTCCTTATTCAGAAGGATCATGGAAGCCTCTTCCTCTTGGGGATAACTGTGGGCATCAGCCTCTGGAGCTGTGGGTGGGTGGGAGAAGCAAGCTCACCGTTGGGGATGTCAGCAGCAATGCTTTCCACTCCTCTCTTCACAGTTCGAGGTCGACCTTGTTCCGTGGGAGTGGAGCCCCAATCGTCGGAGGTGGCGACAGGCTGGTAGTGCACCATCAGCTGGTAAAGAGGAAGAGGTTGGCCTTAGGCTGTGCCAGGGCAAGCAGGGGAGAATTTGGCTGCCACAGCTGGCAGGTGATGGTACCAGAGTGCCCTGTTCAGCCACGCTGGCACCAGCACCAAGGGAGCAAAAGGACACATTCAGAGGTGACACCTTCAGCCCTCTGGCACAGGCAGGCGAGGGCAATGCTGCTGGCACAGAAGTGATTTCTCAGCAGACATGGTTGAAAGAAACAGCACAGGATGCCAGAATGGTGGAATTGTTAGGGATGGAAAAGGCCTCCAAGACCATCCAGTCCAACCATGGACCCAGCACCACCATGGGCACTAAACCACATCCCCAGGTGCCATGGGCACAGGTTTGTTGAACACCTCCAGGGATGGGCACTCCACCACCTCCCTGGGCAGCCTGTGCCAATCCCTGACCACTCTTGCAGCAAAGAAATGTTTCCTCATCACCAACCTAACCCTGCCCTGGCACAATTCCAGGCCATTTCCTCTCCTCCTATCACCTGAGACTATGGAAGAGCCCAACCCCCACCTCCCTGCAGCCTCCTTTCAAGGAGCTGTGGAGAGCAATGAGGTCTCCTCTCAGCCTCCTCTTCTCCAGACTAAACAATCCCAGTTCCAGAGCATGAAGACAGACCCTCAAGAGAGCTGAAGGGACATTCCTACTGATTAACACAGAGACCCCAAGGCCCTCCTCACCTTTGGGTTGTGCAAGATAATGATTTCCCTGCTGGGGGACTCCAGTTTCTTCTTCCACTCATCCAAGGTCACAGCAATCCTGTAAGCTTCCTAAGGGAAAGAATCCCCCCCACTGTGAGTCAGCTGGAGGCAATCCCATGAATATACAATCACCTGGGCCCTACCCCACTCGTTTTATGGTATTCCTTATCAAGGGAATTTGTGAAAGAGCAGACAAATCATCTGGGGCAGGCTGGGGGAGCAGCAGGGTCACCTGAGATCCACCTGCTGGAGAGTTCCTGGGAAGCCTTCAGTGTAAGAGCAGCAGCAGCCTGCCCCTTCCATTCAGATGTGCAACTTCTGGTACCTCAGAATGCAGCTTGTTGTGGAAATGACTCTTTTTGTGCCTCTATTTCTCTCTGCAGAGAGCTCTCCAAAGAGGAGTCTCCAGCAGAGGCCACCCCACGTTCAGCATATCCCCTTTACCATGGTTTCTCCTTCTCACACTCACAACTCCCTTGGCTTTGGTGAAACCACGAGGAAATTCTGACAGGGAGAGCCCAGCTGAAGTGACAGGGGCAGGAAAACACAGAGCAGAGCTGCTGGAGCCAGGCTGCCAGCAAGGCCAGAGCCACCTGGCACTTCACGGGTAGCAGAAGGATGATGAAGTGGCTGGATGAGGGCAGGAGAAGGGGAAGCCACCAGCCACAGCAGGCTGGGAGCAAGACACTGCCCCTGTTTAGTTATGTTAATCAGCTGTGAAAACCCCCAGCACAAAGCCTCTTTGGAGTTCATGTCCTCAGGCCTGCCTGCGGTGCCAGTTTGCCCCGCGTGGAGTTTGGGACAGCAGCAGTGCTCAGTACTTGCCAGCGAGAAGCCAGAGATGGATGCAGCCAGGAAGGGGGGTGGGAGGTGCCAGGGGGTGATGGGCTGCTTACCTCCAGCTCCTCACTGAAGGTCTCTGAGTAGGGGATGTACTTATTGTCCTTGTCCCCCTTGTAGAACCAGGTGCAGCGCCGCACCTCCGACGCCTCCTCGTCCCAGTACACTGCCACACGCTGCCGCTGCTGCAGCCGCACGTCGTACCTGCCCCCCGAGGTGGGCACCACCACCCCTGCTTGGGCACTCCCTGAGGGAACCAAGGCTTGGAGTTAATGCTGGCAGGACCAGCCAGCTTGTGAATCCCACCATGAGAAGAGAGGGATGAGGCTGGGGCAGCTTCTGTGGGCAGGATGCGCAAAGGGGTAGGAGCAAGGGGAGTGGGCACCGATGTTCCCCGTGCCCAGGGGACAGTGTTGGATGGCAGCCTAGGAGAGATGGAGCGTGCCAGGCAGAAGGTTGGGATGAAGGCACTAAGATACAAGTGTCTTCCTCTCTAGTTCAGTCACAAATCATAGAATGGTTTAGGTTGGAAGGGACCTCAAAGCTTGTCCAGTGCCAACCCCCCTCCATAGGCAGGGACACCTCCCACTAGAACAGGTTGCTCAAGGCCTCATCCAGCCTGGTCCTGAACACCTCTCCAGGGAGGTTATGGAGCACAGAAGCACAAAATGTGATCAAAGATCACATTGGGTGATTCTGTGCTCCACAACCTCCCTGGGCAACCTGTGCCAGTCTCTCACCACCCTCACTGCAAACAACTTCCTCCTAACATCCACTTTCAATCTCCCCTCTGACACTTCAAACCCATTCCTCCTCCTCCTGCCATTCCAAGCCCTTCTCAATAGTCCCTCCCCAGCCTTCCTGTAGACCACTTCAGATACTGGAAGGCCACTCCAAGGCTTTGCACTGCAGCCTTCCACTGTCTGAAGTGGGCAACAGGAGAGCTGGAGAAGGACTCTGTACAGAGCCATGAGGTGACAGGACAAGGGCTGGTGGCTTCAGGCTGGGAAGAGGAGGATTGAGATTGGATGTTAGGAGGAAATTCTTTCCCAGGAGGCTGGCAAGGCACTGGAACAGGTTAGTTGTGGAGGTCCAAGCCTGGAAATGTTCAATGCCAGGTTGGATGGGGCCTGGAGCAACCTGGTCAAGCAGGAGGTGTCCCTGCCCATGGCAAGGGGGCTGGAACTGGAGGTGGTGGAGTCACCATCCCTGGAGGTGTTCAAGACAAGCCTGGATGGGGCACTTAGTGCCATGGTCTGGTTAGCTGGGCAGGGCTGGGTGATAGGTTGGGCTGGGTGAGCTTGGAGCTCTCTTCCAACCTGGTTGTTTCTATGATTCTATCTTTAAGGTCCCTTCCACCCTAAACCATTCCAGCACTCCATGACTCTCCCTGCCTCTCTCAGATGGCTCAATGCAGCCCTGGGGAGTGCTGTGCCTCACCTGCAGGTGCAGCTCTCCACCTTCCCAAGCCATTCCCCCTCTTTAAGGGACAACTCCACACAGACCCCAACACAGACCTCAAGTCTGGTTCCCACTGCTGCCTTTGGGGTCTGCCCACTGCCCAGGCTGCTGGCAGAGGCCCCGTGCCAGGCTGTGCTCAGCTGAGCTGTGGCCCTGAGGACCAGCCAGGCACAGCCTCTAATTTGAAACTTCCTGGGAGAGGGAGGATGGGAGCAGCTGTTGGGCAATGGGCTCCACAACAACCCTTGGCTAAGGGGTGCCCTGGCAGCAGCAAGGCTTTCAGCACCACCCCAGCAGCAGGTCACACAGAGGGTGATGGTCAGAGCTGCTGCTCTGAGCAGATCCCCCCAGGATCCAGGGATCCCCCATCCAAATTCCTGCCATCCTGGCACCAGGTGGATATTTTGCCATAGGATGCTGTGTAATTTAGATGGTGCCTGCAGTGCAGCTCAGACTACCCCATGCATCCCAGCTGCTCTGCTCTTCACGTGGCTGCCAGCACTAACAGCAGGCACATTGCAAAAGTGCCACATTTAAAACTCCCAAGGGAAAATTGTGCATCCCTGGAGGATCCCTAAGGATGTGCCTGGGGAATTGCCATGTGATGCCCACACAGTGCTTCCCCTGAGCACAAACTTAATGATCCCCCACTGCCCTTAGCCCCTGGCCAGCTCCTTACAGCGGTTTTAGGACCAGCTGCTGGAAAAGGGCACCAAAGGTGGGGAAGGGTCTGGAGAACAGGGCTGGGAGGAGCAGCTGAGGGAGCTGGGGGTGGTGAGGCTGGAGAAGAGGAGGCTGAGAGGAGACCTCATTGCTCTCCACAGCTCCCCGAGAGGAGGCTGGAGCCAGGTGGGGGTTGGGCTCCTCTCCCTAGGAAGAGGTGACAGAAGGGGAGGAAATGTCCTGAAACTGTGCCAGGGGAGGGTTAGGTTGGAGATGAGGGAAAATTTAATTGCTGCAAGAGTGGTCAGGGACTGTCACAGGCTGCCCAGGGAGGTGGTGGAGTCCCCATCCCTGGAGGTGTCCAAGAAAGCTGTGGCCATGGCACTTGGGGCCATGGTTTGGTGGCCGCGGTGGGGCTGGGTTGAAGCTGCCCCCGATGATCCCAGAGGTGTTTCCCACCTGAAGGACAATCCAACGGCAGCAGTGACAGGAGCGGGAGGCAGGAGCGCTGCCCACCGGGGGTGGATGTGGTCTGATCCCCGGGGGCA
>VWYK01095017.1:11785-23110 GCA_013399775.1 Semnornis frantzii
CCCCCGCAGCCCATCCCCCCCTCCCTGGGCCGACCCCCTCCTCCAGCCGCTCCGAGTCCTGGCTGCTGAAGGGGACCCACCGCTCCCTGCCGTCCGCCACCCTGCAGTAGAACCAGTGCGGGACCACCGGCTCGTACCCACCGCCGGGCTCCGGCTCCGCTCCCTCGGCGGGGGCCCGGGGGGGCTGCGGCTGCTCCGCCGTGGCCATGGCGATGTCCCTGCGCACGCCGCGGGGGTTCGGCACCCCCAGGNTGCCGCCCGGCCCGGCCCTGCCGCCGCAACGTCACCGGGGCGGGGACGGAGCGCGGCCTGTTGGCGACTGCTGCCCCTGCTTGCGGACCTGCCTGCAACCCCTCCCTGCGACTGCTGCCCGCAGCCCTACCTACAGCCCCTGCCTGTGACTCCTGACCCTGCAGTAACTGCTGCCTGCGACTGCTGCCTGCTGCCTCTACCTGCAACCCTGCCTGTGACTGCTGACCCTGCCTGTAACTGCTGCCTGGAGCCCTACCTGCAACCCTGCCTGTGACTGCTGACCCTGCCTGTAACTGCTGCCTGCAGCCCTACCTGCAACCCCTGACTGTAACTGCAGACCTTGCTTGCAACCCATGCCTGTAACTGCTGTCCTTGGCTGCAACCCTGCTTGCAACCCTGCTTGTGACTGCTGCCTTTGATGGCTCCCTGCAACCCTGCTTGCAATCCCTGCCAGCAGCTCCGGAGAGGGTGTCGCAACTGGCACAGCTGGCAGAGGCCCGCACGGGTTGGCAGCCAAACACCATCCCGGCGAGCGATGCCAGCGCTAATGAGGCCTCTCTCACCTGAGCTTTGCCGCGGGGCAGCTCATTAGGGTGCTGAGCCGGATGCAGGTGGGCGAGCAGGCTGCGCGGTGTGGGCATGGCGTGGTGCTGGCTGCCTCCTACGGGCAGATGCTTGAGCGTTGGGTGCTCTGCAGCAGGACTCTGCAGAACCTGGCTGAGGGTTTGGTCTCCATCCGTGCCCCTTTCAGAGAAAGGGAATCACAGAAACACTGCAGGTTGGCAAAGCCTCTCAGGATCACTGAGCCCAACATGCGACCCTGCTCTGCACAAGTCATAGAGTCACAGAATGGTTTAGGTTGGAAGGGAGCTCAAAGCTCAGCTGGCTCCAATCCCCACTCCCACTAGAAAAGGTCACTCAAGGTCTCATCCAGCCTGGTCCTGAACACCTCTCCAGGGAGGTTGTGGAGCACAGAATCACCCAATGTGATCCAACCTGTGCCAGTGTCTCACCACCCTCACTGCAAACAACTTCTTCCTCACATCCACTTTCAATCTCCCTTCTGCCACTTCAAACCCATTCCTCCTCCTCCTCCAAGCCCTTCTCAATAGTCCCTCCCCAGCCCTCCTGTAGCCCCCTTCAGATTCACCTTAAACCACAGCCCCAAGCACCACATCCAAACCACCTTAAACACCCCCAGGCTGGGTGACTCCACCACCTCCCTGGGCAGCTCCTTCCAGTCCCTGACCACTCTCTCCAGGAAAAACTTTTTCCAATTTAACCCTCCCCAGCCTCAGCTTGAGGCCATTCCCCCTTGTTCTGTCTCCAGTTCCTGTGAGCAGAGTCCAGCAGCAGCCTTTCCACAATGTGCCTTCAGGTAGCTGTAGACAGCAATGAGGTCTGCCCTCAGCCTCCTCTTCCTCACACTAACCACCCCCAGCTCCCTCAGTTGCTTCTCATCAGACTTAGTCTCTAGGCCCTTCCTCCATTTCCCTGCTCTGGACCTTCTCCAGCACCTTTCACCTTGGTGGGGTTTGAGACACTCTCTTCCCAAGGTGGAGAAGCAAGAGGCAACCCCAGGAGAAAAGTTTGGTTTCTACAGAGAGAAGCCTCAGGGTAAACCAGAGTCAGGCTGCCTGGCCTAGGGGGGTGCTGTTGTGATGTGGGTGGATGCTGTGAGATCCACCAGTTGGCAGGAATTGTCACCCCAGTGCTCCTCTCCATCATGGGGACTGATCAGGGAGATTGAATCCTAGAAATCATTAAATTGGTTTGGTTGGAAAAGGCCTTTGAGATCAAGTCCAGCTGTTGACTTAAGACCACCAGGAATGGCCAGAAGTGCTTAAACCCCTTCCCTGTCTTGCACCTGTGGAGTAAATGGCTGCACCCTGTGTGTGTGGCAGGGCCTGTGCCAGCATCTCTCTCCTTCCAAGTCACCAGCCAAGCCCTGACCCACTTTGGTCCTGCTCTGAAGGAGCAGGAAGGTGGTGAGGGTGGCTTGGTTACATCAGCAGGAGTCTCTGTGGGATGCAGTGGAAGGTTTGCCCTGGACAAGAGGCAGTGGATAGAAACTGCAGCACAGGACGTTCCACCTCAATATGCAGGAGGAACTTCTTGTCTGGAAGGGTCACAGGGCACTGGCACAGGCTGCCCAGAGAGGTTGTGGAGTCTCCTCTGGAGCCTTTCCAGCCCTGTCTGGATGTGTTGCTGTGTGCCCTGAGATGGATTGTATGGTCCTGCTCTGGCAGGGGTTGGACTGGATGAGCTCTTTGGGTCCCTTCCAACCCCTGACATCTGTGATCCTGTGATCCCTGACCTCAGAGCTGTTCTGCCAGCCAGCCCCGTGTGTGGCACCTGCCAGCCCAGCCTGCTTGGCAACATCCCTCCACATGCTGGAGGTTTCCATCACCCTCTGCCAAGTCCTTCCCACACTTAAACCTCCGGAAGAGGAAATGCTGCGTGGGGAACACCTTGATAGGCTCAGCACCAAAACACCTTGATAGGCTCAGCACCAAAACACCTTGATAGGCTCAGCACCAAAACACCTTGATAGGCTCAGCACCAAAACACCTTGATAGGCTCAGCACCAAAGCTCCTTGATAGGCTCAGCACCAAAGCACCTTGATAGGCTCAGCACCAAAACACCTTGATAGGCTCAGCACCAAAACATCTTGATAGGCTCAGCACCAAAGCTCCTTGATAGGCTCAGCACCAAAGCACCTTGATAGGCTCAGCACCTCAACAAGAAGCTCACCTCCCTCCTCCTCCTCCTGGTCTGTGTCTGGCTGCAGTGCCACACAGATGCACTCTCATTTTCCCTTAGGAGCAGATCAAAGTGTCCCTACCACGTCCCCACAGCAGGAGACCTTTGTCCCAGTCCACAGGGCGCTGGTGATACAGCAGCCGAGTGCTGGGGTTGTGGTTTGGTTTTTTTTTTTTCCCCTCCTCTCCTGGCTGACTGCATTGCAGTGTTGCTGAGTTTGCCAGGGGTAGGATTGCTCCACACTCCTCCTCACACCACTAGAACCTGCTCACCTCCTTCTCCTGGCAACCAGCAGCGCAGGGAAGTGAGCACTGGAGAGAACAGGATGCTGTGAACAATGTTGCCTTGTTCCTGGGGAGGTTCTCGCTGCTGAAACAAACAAACACAGAAAATGAAATCCTGGGCCAGCTCTGCAGATTCCAGAGCTCAGCTGCTAGCTGCTGTGAGCAGAGCCTTGCTGCAGCACTTCTGCTAAGGCCACGGCCTCACAAAAGCAGCTTGGCTGACACATCAGTGTCCCTTTGGCCACTTGACGCGAGGGACAGCAGCAGAAGGAGCTGGGGAGGCTGTTTGGTGTGGGGAAGGGGACCTGTCCCAGGGCTGGTGGCTGTGTGGCAGCTCTTGGGGCTGCCTCGAGTTAAAGCTCAGTTCTGCCCCTTCTTGATGTGGTTTTAGCTCAGTTCTGCCTCTTGGTGTGGTTCTAGCTCAGTTCTGCCTCTTCTTGGTGTGGTTCTAGCTCAGTTCTGCCCCTTCTTGATGTGGTTCTAGCTCAGTTCTGCCTCTTCTTGATGTGGTTCTAGCTCAGTTCTACCTCTTCTTGGTGGCTCAGTTGTCTTTTTTTGTGTAGTTCTAGCTCAATTCTGCCCATTTTTGGTGTGGTTTTAGCTCAGTTCTGCCCATTTCTGGTGTGGCTGTAGCTCAGTTCTGCTCATTTCTGGTGTGGCTGTAGCTCAGTTCTGCCCTTTCTTGCTGTGGTTCTGGCTCAGTTCTGCCCTTTCTTGCTGTGGTTCTAGCTGAATTCTGTCCATTCTTGGTGTGGTTCTAGCTCAGTTCTGCTAATTTTTGGTGTGGTTCTACCTCAGTTCTGCTCATTTTTGGTGCAGCTTTAGCTCAGTTCTGCCTGTTCTTGGTGTGGTTCTGGCTCAGTTTGCTCATTTTTGGCCTGGTTCTATGAGGAGGGGGTGGCTGGGCAGAGCAGGGGGAGCCCCTGCTGCCAAGAGGGCTGTGAAGGGACTCCCTGCACCATGAGCTGTCCCTCCCAGCTCCAGCAGCTCTCCCTGCTGCAGAAGTCAATATTGACCCAGCTGGATGATGTCACTTTCTCTGCTGGAGCAGGACTTGCACCATCTTGTGCAACAAACAACTTTCAGGCTCTGGCACAGAGGGAACCCAGACCCTCATTTCCACAGCTCTGCCAAAGGGGAAAACAAATGTGGGGACAGAGGAAAGAAGAAATCAGCTCTTTGGTAATTCCCTAGAGAGCACAAACGTGGTCAGACCATGGTCTGGACTTGCTGCCAAACCCCAGATGGGGTGGGGTGGTCACACTTTGAGTCAGGGCTGGCTGCATTCCCAAGGAGGAGTTGCAGGAATCAAACTGCCTCTGCCTTTAGCAGAAAGGAGCTTCCAAGTCCAGGTGCTGCTGGTCTCAGAGCTCAGCCATGCCCTGGGCACCAGGGGCTGCTCTCCCCTCCTCCATCACCAGCACTCTGCTCATCAGAGCACAAAGAGCACCAAAGTGCTGCTGCTCTTCATTCCTCTGGGTGCAAAGAGCCAGCAGGAACGAGGGTGCTGTGTGGGCATCATCCCTACCATGAGTTGGAATTTTTTGCAGCCAGACACAACCCCAAGCACAATGAACTCCTGGAGCTGCTGCTGCTGACACTGCTGCCTTTGTCAGGGAAAGAAAAGTGACATTGACTTGGGGCTGAGCCATTGCTCTGTGCAGTGTGGTGGCAGACACTGTCCATTGTGACCTGCTTTATCTCCCAGCAAACCACCCCTCAGACTTCCTGAGGCAGGGATAGCTCAGCCTGGCTGCTCTCTGCCTGACAAGAGGATGAAATAAAAGAGCAAGCAAAGCATTTTCCTGTCCCAGGACATTCAGCTCTCTCCTGGCTCAGCCTGGAACTGACCTTTTTTTGCAGCCTGATCACCACACGTGGCCCTGGACACATCCAACTGGCCTCAAAGGTCAGTCCCATGCAGGCAGCTCCGTCTGGGAATGCTGTGGGATCTGCTGGGTGCCTTCAGGACATCAGCTGGCAGTCAGCCCTCAGACAGCAGGGTCAGGCCTGATCCCTTCCAAAGCACAGCCACCAGCCCTAGAACCATGGCTGAAGGCTCCTGGAGCATCTGCAGCACTCAGGAGGCCACTGGATCTCAATGCCCTCAGAGGTAAGCGAGGGACCTGGGGGTGGTCAGTCTGGAGGAGGCTGTCTCAGGGCAGCAGGAGTAGGGCAGTGAGGGTCCCCCTGTGCTGGACACTGGGGAGGCCACACCCTGAGGATTGGGTTCAGTTTGGGGTCCCTCACTTCAAGGAAGATATTGAGGGGCTGGAGCAGGTCCAGAGAAGGGCAATGAAGTTGGGGAAGGGTCTGGAGAACAGGGCTGGGGAGGAGCAGCTGAGGGAGCTGGAGGTGGTGAGGCTGGAGGAGGNCTTGGCTGTGGTGCTGCTGGACATGGTTCAGTAGTTTAGCAGCAGTGGTGGGACTGTGAGCTCTGGGTGAGTGGTTGGACTCGATGATCTCCAAGGTCTCTTTCCAACCTCCACAGTTCTATGACTTTTCACTCCCCTATGCTCACCCCAAGCTCTGCCACAGAGACAGCCTGGCTGTTTTGCTTACAGGCAGGTCTGCAACCCAACCTTCCCACAACTTGTCAAGGAAAGAGGCTCTGAGACATCTTAATTACAAAATTATGCTTAAAAGTCGCTGGAGGTTTATTATCTCCTCAGACACAGCAATGACTCAACCAAACATGTCTGAACCAGAAGGTTAACAGCAGGTTGAGCTGTTCCCTCTGCAGTGCCACCAGCATGGCCATGCAGTGTGTGGGAGGACATCACAAATAAAAGTGGGGGTTTACCCCACAAGTGGCCCCTGGGAAGCATTTCCAAGCATCCAGCTGCTTTGGGTTCCTCTGCCTCTCCCTTTCCAGCTGCAGAGCTGAGATTCCCAGGCTGTGCTCCTGTGCCCACAAACTGGCTCTTGGTGACAAGAGGAGGAACAGCACAAGGAGGAGCTCCTGCTTGCATTGGTGGGCTGACAGCATGGGCCCAGCACTAAAACCAGCCCCAAGCCCAGGACAATGCAGGTTTGGATGGTGAGGAAAGTGAAGCTGAACACTCAGGCAGTGAGTGAGGAGCCCAAAGCCTTCGTGAATGGCTGCGAGCGGCGCTGCAGTGGTGACCACATCTGAGGAGTGTTTGAGCTGTTCAGAGCTGCTGTGGCTGCAGGGGTTCCCTACAGCCTGGACTCTGGCTTGAGGAAGGAACTTTGTAGAAGGATTTTCTTCCTGCTGCCGAGGAGGATGCAGAACCCCCAAGGAGACCTCTGCAGTGCAAGCACCTCAGGTGGTTCTGCTTTTCCAAAGCTTGGAAACAACTCAGTTTGCTGCTTCAGACCTCTCTTAATTTCTCCATTGCCAAGTTGATTTGAGGGGGTGGGGAGGAGGGGCTGGATTTCTGGGCAGGGGGTTGGGAGGGGCTGTGTGTGTTTGGTGGTTTTGTTTCATTTTGTGTTTTGTTAACTCCAGGGCTTATTGCTATTCCACTGTCAATAGTGCTTAGGCAGAAAGAGAAGAGATTGAAGAGATCTAAAACTCTTTGGAACCTCACCAGCAGGCTGTGTGCTGTGGCTGATGTGCTTTCACAGTCCCTTTCTTTCCAGTTTTTCCAATATGGCCTGGATTCTGTGGACAGATTCTTTCCTGGCCTGCCTTACACTGTCCTGGCCACCAGTCTCGATGGAATCCAGCTCCAACAGCAGCTTGGTCAGCATCTCCTCCAGAAGCCGGTAGGATTTATCTGTCTTTTTCCCTACAAATTCATCCACCTCTTGCTCCAGCTCTTCAGCCTCCCCCATGACATGGAGGATCCTCTGAATCTCTGGCTGGATGGCTGCAGAACTGGGGGAAGGTTGCTCAGCAGGTTTGAAGCCAACCTCTCTATTGCCAGCTGAAAGCTTCCGAGAGGCTGCGTCGTACATGTGGGGCTGTGCACTGTACTGCACCTTGGCCTTGGGGGGCAGTGGCTTGGTGCTGGCTGGCCTGTGCTCACTGACTGTCCCAGAGTGCTGGTGGTTGACATCAGGGTAGTAGCTGTGTTGGTTTGGGCCTTGTGAGGGTTTGTCATAATCCTACAGTTGGAAGGAGAAAAAGAAATCAGTTTTGGGCTCCCCCAGTTCAGGAGGGATCTGCTGCAGGGAGTCCAAGGGAGGGATATGAAGATGCTAAAGGGGCTGGAGGAGTGCCCTGTGAGGAGAGGCTGAGGGACCTGGGGCTGCTTGGTCTGGTGAAGGGAAGACTGAGAGGGGATCTGATCAATGTTTATAAATACCTGAGGGCTGGGGGTCAGGAGGGAGGGGACAAACTCTGCTCAGCTGCACCCTGTGATAGCACAGGGGGCAATGGGTAGCAACTACAGCACAGGGACTTCCACCTCAACATGAGGAAGAACTTCTTGCCTGGAAGGGTCCCAGAGCTCTGGCACAGGCTGCCCAGAGAGGCTGTGGAGTCTCCTTCCCTGGAGCCTTTGCAGGCCTGTCTGGATGTGTTCTGTGTGCCCTGAGCTGCATTGTCTGCTCCTGCTCTGGCAGGGGCTTGGACTGGATGAGCTCTTTGGGTCCCTTCCAACCCCTAACATTCTGTGACCCTGTGACATCTTTCAGTGCATCTCCCTTAAAGCCAGGGGTCTGATCCCCTCCTGCCCCCACAGGGCAGGGCTGAGGCAGCTGGACAGCAGGTGACACTGTGACTTGCTTTGCAGTGAGCATGCCAGGGGGAGGCCAGGGCAGACTGGGTCAGGCAGGATGCTCCCAGGGATCTGGGCAGCATTTTCCAGACTGTCACACACTCATGAGCTCATCACACAGCACATCCCCCTGGGCTGGTTTCTGAAAAAGTCCCTGAGAGGGACACAGGACCTCTGCAGAGCCATTTGACTGCTGATGAAACCCAGAGACAGCTGAGATGAACAGACCCCACCCAATGCCTCACTTCCTTCTGTTTCTTTCCTCTTCCCTCTGCCCCAAACCAGCACTTTGTAGAGGAATCCTCAGGTCAGCTTAGTCCCACCTTGTGCTGGAGCATTTCTGACTCTGCTGACCGAGAGAGGAGTTGGAGGAGCAAGACGAGTTCTGAGCCATCTCAAGACCTGCTCCAGGGCATCTGCTATCTCCAGTACCTTCCTGGAACTACAGCCCAGGGTTTTGGCCTCCCTGAATGCAAACAGATTTGAACTGGATACCTGCTGCTTTGATCCCACCTGAACTAACTCTGCCTGCTGCAAAGGGCATTCCCAGGAGACAAGAGGAGGGACTGGAAGGAAGCTGTGGAGGTCTGGCTGCAACAGGGGCACGTACCTTTGGGTCCCAGGCAGGAGGGTGAGCAGGAGGGTGGGCAGGAGCCCCACTGGCACCCCAGGCCGGGTGGGATTCGGAGACAAAGTGGTTCCCGGGCACCGGGGCTGTGTGCCACCCGTAACGTGGCTGCACCCCATAGGCAGTGGGGGGGCCCCACGTGTCCTCTGGGGGTCTGGGCTGTGGTGGAGGGCCCTGGGCTGTGATCCCTGGATTGCCTTCTCCATATGGATACTGCGGGACAGGCATTCCTGGAGTCTGCAAGGAGAGAGGAAGAGTCTTATCCCTGGAGTCACTGCCAGCATCCCTCCCCCTCCAGGCAGCCCTGAGAATGGCCACAGCATCAGGCTTGCTGCCCAGTTCCTGCTTTCCAGAAGCCTGGAGTCTCTGGAGAACAGGGTGCCCACCACTTCTGGCAGTGAAAGCAGGCAGGGTTGAGCTGCTGGAGTCCCAAGAGCCATCAGGACCCACGGATCCCTCAGAGCAGGCACTGCACAATTTCATAGATCCTAGAATAGTCCAGGCCAGAAGGGACCTCTAGAGGTCATCCAGCCCAGCCCTCCTGCAGCCAGCAGGGACATCCCCTCTGCTGCAGTCCTGTAGAACAACATCTTGTGCCCCAGGACCCCCAGTCCTGGCAGCTGCATCCACACCTGGAGTGGGAATAGTTCCGGTGGGTGCTCAGGCACCACTTACCTGAGGTGGGGAGTAGCCAGGAACCTGCTGCCTGCGGAGAGAGGACCCTTCAGGGGGGCAATCCTGTGGGGCATAGCTCCAGGGGGGAGCAGGCGATGGGGGCCGGTAGATGCCTGTGGACTCCGTGGGGTAGGGGGTCTGGGGGGGTCCCGAGCAGTAGTACCCCCGTGTCTGTGGCAGGCTGGCATAGTGTGGGGCAGCACTGGGAGCTGGTGGGTATGGGGGTGTGTAGGCTCCGTTTGCATAGGGAGAATCCATCGCCTGTGAGGGAAGAGCAGAGGAAAAGTGATGGGACAGGGACATGGCACAGGGGGGCTCCAGTCTGGCCCAGCAGCAGCCAGCAAAGGGGCCTGGACCTTCTTGCACAGTTTAACTGAGTGTTCCTCCATCCCTAGGTTGATCTGTCCCAGTTTCAGGTTTCCCTGCTCTAATGTCTGCATCTCATTCAGCCTCTGGCCACCAACACCTGCCCACCTCACACCTTGGTCCCACCTCCCCAGGGCATTATGAAGGATGTAGATTTGTCTGGGAAGCAGGAAGAGATGAGATGCACCAAACTTAGCCCTGCTTGGCTCAGGACCATGAGCCCAGCTCCTCTCAGGGGAGCTTCAACCACGCTGGTGTAAAACACTTCATGAAGGTTCCTTTCAGCCTGCAAACAGCAATGATGTGAGTGGACAAGACCTCCCAGTTCTGGAGCCCAGAGAGCTGTGTGCTCAGCTCTGCTGTGACCCTGGGCACTTGGGGAATTGTTGTGTGTGACCCATCCAGAACTCTTGCAGGGCTTCACCCTTCACATCCAAGTGCTCAATGGATACTGAGCCTGAGGTCCCATCCACAACCCCAGAGGACACAGCTCAGTGTCAGGATTTCAGGAGCTCACAGAACTTTGGGCAGAGCAGATTTTAGCCCAAGAGGTGTTTCATGGAGACTGTACACCCTGTATACTGGGGTTGATGAAAGAGCTGGCTCAGACCTACACATCCCACAGGATTAGAACACGCCAGCCACGTCTGGACAGCAGAAAAGCTCTTTGGAAAGGGCAAAGCCTTTCTCTTGACATGGGATTTGCACAATGGCCTCTAAAAAAAAAACAAAAAACAACTATTGCTGCAATAAACCCCAAAAGTGATGGATCCAAGAGGAACAAGTCACAGGACTGGAGCATAGAGGGACCAGAGTTGCCTTTTTCCTTGCTCTGTCCTGGTGCTGCCAGCTCCTTCCCACTGCTGGGTCTGCCCACAATGCCACAGCTTGCGTGTGGCACACCTTGGAAGGGGGACACATGGCAGGGATGGGCAGCCCCACCCTCACACCGGGGAAGCAGCAGCTTGAAGGGCCGGGTCAGCAGCAATACCCTCCCCAGCCACCTCAACACCAAACCACCCAACGACGGTGGCATTTCCCAGGTGGTCTCCCCGCTGAAATACCTGCCCTAGAAATGTCACCTTGAACTGGATACGAATGGAAAAGCTTACCCACGTTCACGGTTTTACGTGGGTTTATTCCGTTAAAGACGCGTCCGAATCCCCGGGCCGGGGCGGAGCAGAGCAAGCTGTGCACGCAAAGAGACCCTCCGGGGAGCCTCTCCGAGCGGATCGATAAACAAACGGAATACATCAATAGAGGGGACTTTAGCAGGCAAGAGGTGAGGCTAAAGACCAGCGCGTCCCGGCCCTGTCCCTGCGACCTGGCTCGGTGTATTTCGGGGTAAGCAGCACCTGCCGCGCAGCGCCGGCTCCCGGCCAGCCGCCTTCGTCCCCCTCCCCCGCCGCTACCCTGCCCGAGCGGTGGGACCGTCCCGGTCACGTTTGCAACGTAGGGAACTGCCGTTCGTAGGGCTGAAGCCCTGCACCCCCGCCCTGCCTCCGCTGGACGGTCCCGGCGGGCAACTCACAAACAAGCCTCGGCCGCGACCCTGGCCCCGGCTGTCCCCAGGAGGGGCAGCAGGTGAGCTCCGGCCTCGGCGATTCAGCTCTGCGGCCCAGCAACGGGGCAGCCTCCTCCTCCTCCCACCCGCCGCCTATCTCGCCG